>JAQFZJ010000701.1:0-18755 GCA_034695645.1 Folsomia fimetaria
ATACTCTGTAATACTTCATTTCTTTTTTATGAATAAAGTGGCGAGAACGCCCAGTGTAATAACCCAAAAAAAAAAAAAAAAAAAAATTATTCAACCAAATAGAATACCGGCATGTTTTCTGTTCAGTGATGAATTGTTCTTTGAAAGTTTAAAATAGTGTAAATTTGTTGAATGATGTCATTTTTTACTGCCCACATTAAAGGAATTTTTGATTATCGACTAATCTGCTAAAAACTCGTGGATTTGTTCAAACTTTTTTGTATAATACAGAGTAGTCATTACAGCATTAATATTATTACCGTAATAAAATAAATAGTACGTATCAGTCATCATAATTGTTTTTATTAAAGGGATGATAACGTCGGTTACTCTCAAATTCAATGGTTTCAACACAATCCGATTGAACATTTGAACCCGACCTGTCCAAAAATGCAAAATAACGCTTTTACAAAATCTGGAATTTTGGTATCATTGCTTTTAGGTAGGTTTCTCTATATTGCACTTTTCTGTACAAATTGCTAATTTAAATTACATAATCTGATAGTTTGCATTACTATTTGCGGGATTTCTGGAAAACCAGCGCTGACCCAGATGGACACTTCTGTGTCCAACTCCTCCTCCTCCACGGATGGTCAAAGTCACAAAGCTATTCAACTCCCCGATCTTCCACGGTCTGACGTAGGCGATGCAATTGATATCACACTTATCATTGATGCCCTCATAGCTGGGGAGCAGGGATAATGATAACTTTTTGAAAATCATTTACTTTTTTTCTCATTATATCCATTTGGTGAAAGCACGTATTAAAAGTTAAGCAATTTTGTTTTTTGAAGAGTTTAATAAAGTGCATTAAACTTGCCATACCTATACTAATAATAATGCGCAATTATGATGCAAAATTAATTTATACTTATTTAGCATTCATCATCATCTTGCAATTTCTTTTGGTATATAAATTGCATACACATATTCCACCGTCCAGTCATGCCCCACCATATTACGTAATGTACAGGAGAAATCTTAAAACCCTGTGCAGCTGCTGTAATCCATTATGTTTCTCATAATCTGCGATGATGGACTCCCCATCACAGCAAAAACAACAGCAGAAATCTGTAAATTTCGAAAAAGAAGGTAAACAAACCGTGGAAAAGAGTAAAGGAAGTGGCGTGGATAAGAAAAAGTACGCAGTAAAGAAGAGACCACCCCCAAAAAGTGTGCCACAACGGCCCAACGACATTTACATTAGTGATCGCTCAAACTTTAAGGTAAAGAAGTAAGACTTAATATTTGTGTAAATGAAGGAAATTGTTTAAAATGTTTGTTAACATTTCAGGCACAAGCTGCAAAATGTCAGAAATTGTTTGAAAGTGGTGAATTTTCCGAAGTTTTTCTTCACGGTCTGGGATCCGCGATTCCACGCGCGGTGAATGTCGCTCTGGAATTGAAATCATTTTACCAAGGTACTGTTGACTACTCGGTGAACACGTCTACTGTTCAATTAATTGGTAAGTAATGCGCTTTGGTGTTTGCTAGATTAAAATTGATAGTTAATAAGTTAGTTAAGAATGCAATTAAGTATCTGTAATAATGATATGATAGTCAGTTCGCTAATAAGTCACGTCACGTATGTATACGAAATTATTTGACCGTGTCACTCACACGTAACTAATTTCTAGAAATTTTGCTAGTTTCTGTTTATATTGAAAATTACGTGATTATTATTATTTCTTCGATTCAATTATGAGGTTTGGTTTGGCTTTGGTCTTTGTGCACATAAGAAGAACGTGAGATTTTAACAGCTTGCAAAAGATAAATGGTTCGCTTCCGGTCCCCGGTTGTAAAATTGATAAATTGTGAGTTCATCATCGTCAGCAGCATCATGTGAATATGTTTGGTAATAATAATGTTCCTTATTAAAGAAAAAAGAATTAAATAATTTTATTTGGTAAGACTTCCCATATTTGGTTAATCACGAACGAGAGGATTCCTAAAAGGTTTACTGAATAGCTTCCTTCCTTTTTCGATTTGTAACACAATTCGGTTGGTCTTAGTGGGTACAGAAAGAAAAAACGACTAAAACGAGGGTTCATATTTAGAAAGCTTTTAAATTTAGTATTTAGGGTAGTTTATATTTTATTGTTGTTGTTCATTCCAATTCATTAACTAACAGACAGACAGAGCATACAATAAGATGCATTGATTTTTGTTATGCAATTCTTTCAGACTCAATTATTTTAGATAATCAAGGAAAAATTAATCTCGATAAATATTTCCTGAATGTTTTTATGAAGAAGGTTTAATTAAATCTTCAAAATTTATGATAGGACATGAAATGGTACACTTGTCAATAGACGACGATTGACAGACATAGTTTTTATCATGATATGAAATTTAGTGGTATTTTGTGGTGCAAGAACAAACGCGACAATGAAATTATAGCATGTCTTCAAACTATTCAGCTTTACATCTTTTTGTAATTTAATAACTAACTACCTATAAACTGCATTACTTCGCATGATGGACATGTGGGTTAAAATAATGTGGAATAAATCTAACGTGACGAAATAAGTGCATAGGGAGGCAAAATGTCAACCAAAAGTAGTAATAAGTAGTTCATAGTTCATACAATATAATAATAATAACAAGCTATCTATTCGTCGCTTGCATGTCATTTATTTTTTCTGTTTATTAAGGAAGGCAATATAAACTTGAGTTAAAATCATTCTTATTATTATGAAATGCAACTGCCGTGCTCTCAGGTTAAGTAACTGAGCCGCGTGTATACTATTAAATTAAATAAATGCAATCTTTTCCGAGAATTTGTTACTTTGCTAAGTTTCATTGTTTTGTAATACATTTTTCTAGATGACCTAGTTCCTCTGGACGACACGACACCCCCATCTCAACAAACTCGGAAAGTGTCCTGCGTTGATATTCGAGTATTTCGCACAGTGAAGATTCCGTAAAGGAGACAAAATGTTTTTTACTCTGCAAGAGGTTGGTCAATGGTTGGGTGTAACGGCATACGAATTATGGGTATTTGTTATGTCGTTAACAGTATTCAGCGTTCTGCTTTGCATAAGATGTGATACAGATTCTAAGATGAGTTGGTGGCTAGTTTTCTCTCCATTATTTGTTGGAGATGCACTTAATGCATATTTCGTGACTACCGTGTTTATTAGAATGTATGTCGAAAAGAAGGTGAAGCCTGCGACACTTAGGGTACTTTGGAGTATTTTACAAATTTTTCTTAAATTCGTGTTTGAATTCCTTCTGTGCTGGAAATTGATTCAACCCAACCACTTTGACTATTCAGAAGTAATGGCTCCGTTGTTCCTTCTTTCTTTATTTATTATGATAAGAGCATGTCAATTACATTAATTTTAATCTTTGTATATTTAAAATATTTATTAATCATGAAATAAATATTGAATAGAAATACACCAGTTTTTCATTTTAATATACATAAAGTAAATCACAGTTGGCAGGAATATCTGTATTTTATATTTTGCAGTTATTGCAAAATCCTGTGCTTGGGTCCATTTGGCTGTAATTCGCAAGGTCTTATAAATTCCTGTCGTCTTTCATGTATCCATTTATTAGAAACTGAAATATTGCAGACTTTTATTAATTATAGTCCTATTTTTCTTGACATTATATGAGCATTAATTACCCCATTTTGATCCAATTATAACTGGACATGCTCCATGCTGAGTCCTATAAATGAATTACTAAGTAGTTGAATTAAGTTGAACATCATTATTGCCGTTCATCCCGCCACGGAAAAAGTTACCTATAATCGCCGCGTCCATCCGGTTTCAAATTATACCAGAATGCAGCTGATCCCTTTTCCGGCCAAATGGTCAAGTTTAAATGTGGGAACGCTGTACCACCCCCTGCTCTAACATCGCTCATATAAAACATCAGCGTCGCAATTCTATTTCCCTCATCCGGAGGTAGGAATCTTATCGTTTCATTCGTCTGCACATACAATCATTATTCATTTCACCTCAGGCATATCACACATTTAACCAACAATACACGAATTGTAAATGGTAATCTTTAAATTACATGAGAGAAATCGAAATGAGGTAAATACATTCCACCAATCCCATAATTTGCAACTTGTAAATCCTCTGCCGTCCCGAGGTCAAGATTAGTCAATTGTTTAATCCTATTATTGACCCTTGAAACAGCGTCATCATCCTCATCAATCAACCACGCGGATTTACTAACCCTTGTGATTGACTTCTCTGTTCCTCCAGTTGCAGAATTAACTACGGTCGCAGTTTTAAACTAAATGATGAAGATTATATTATATGTATATCACAGTGAGCTCATTATTCATTTTATTAGCGTTATTATTATCTTGTATTTACTAATGGCTTTGCCAATCCTTTGATGGCTTCCATCTCCGAGTCATAAATGACGTTATGAAATATCCACAATGGTGGATCCAGGTGAAGCTGTTCTTCTTTAACTGGTCCGATCATAAAATATGGATTATTTGAACGTGTTGAGAGACTGCATTTTAAAAACGGATTTTGAGACAGAAGTTCTCGTCGCTCTCCTCGACAAAGGGCATCGTACTTTTTTAAAACGGTGGAATAATTGTCCTATAACATAAGAAATAGCTAATTATCTGGATAATTAAAAAATACTTATGCTGATTATGCATCATTTTCACCTCAGCTTCGCCTTCAGTAGGTTGGCTTTCAGCAGCTTTGACAACCTCGTCAATAAATGCGTCCAATTCTATTCCTGTTAGTTCAGCTAGAAATTGTTTCCCTACATTTAACGTATTTTTTATATCTTGAGACCATGATAAATATTCGTGAATTTCTGCTTTTTGAGATTCTCTTGTTTGGCTGCTTAATTGTGTACGAGATTTTGATGATGGGGCAATAAATTTAATTGGGAGTTCTTCTAAATTGGTATCATTACGAGAGTGATGGTGGTGAATCGATTCCTCCTCTTCCAGTTTTCTTAAGGCTTCTTCAAACCAAGGAATTGCATGATCATAGCTCCGCTCGTGATAGCTTTGTTTCCCAATTTCAATGCAATCCTGAACTAATAATTATGTAAAATTAATATTCTCCCAAATTATGAGTCGATTTATCATACCTGATAGTCCAACTGTGCAAAAATCATCTTGAAGACAACCCTGTGACAATAGCGTAGTTTTCAGCAAATAAGTGTCTTGTAACCTTGTTAATGCAACAGCAGCACCCTTCAAATCATCCTTGTCAGGAAATTTTCTCGTCTCAACCAGACTTTCCATTAATTTGTTTAAAGCTACAAATCATAAATACATTAAAGATAAGCGATACTGTCATAACTAAATGTAACGAAAATAAATTCACCTTTTATATTCGATCTGTCTAACGCTGGTTTAAGAATCTCTGTTAAATCCACAGACAAGCCTTTAATCGCTAGGAAAGCGTTGATTGGGTTGAGCATGTCATAATTTTCATTGTTATTATTAGCATTCCGTTCACCAGCATCAATAATATTGTCTTCGTTCGATAATTTAGCCAAATTGTCATTATTGATTTCCACTCCAACACGACTTAAACCACTCGAGATCATAAACTTTTCTCTGACCAACTCCAGTCTCAATTCTTCCCTTCTTAAATACTCTACGACTGCATCACTCACAGATTTTCTTAGGTCAAAAATAGATTCCAGTTCCACTTGGGCAGTAAAAATGTCACAAACACACAAATTAAGGAGGGCACAAAACAACACAAGTATTTTGCTATTTAAATGTAAAAATGTTTTAAATCTTGTCAGGATGACCATTGCAAGTCAATTTAATTTCTTTAGATCCTAATTTCCGCGGGTACACTAACACAATGAATTTATTATTTATATTTTGATGTGGAATCGAATATCACTCTTAAAAACGGTGCTTTTTACAAGTTGGGCAGAGAGGGTTAAAGATTACATGAGGAAGTAAAGGTTAAACAATGGTGTCGTTTATAACCCTTTTGACAATGAGTTATGCAGTACGGGCTTTGTTTTGTATTAAGCCGTTGTGCAAGTCACTCATTGATAGATGATGCGGAATCTTCTTCGTCTTAACCTCTTCAGATTGCATATGGGCTAGCTAAACTTATATGCAGATATTCTTCTATTCATTTACTTCTATATGCATCCCCCTGCAAAGAGATTCATTGTCTTTTGACAAGTGAGAGATGACGACAGAGAGATCTCATTAGAGTATTTTTATTTGCTTTAGGGGTTAATTATGACTTAAGACTAATTATGAATGTATGAAAGATTTATTGGATTTCCTTCCTTCCTCCTTCCTCTTGAAAAATTTTTACCAATGCAAAGTGGTGGACGAAGTGTTGACAGGTGCTGCACAATTTACTTATGTATCTATCGAACGATATGGTTACGTGAGATATAATGACACTGCGAAAATCTTGACGATTTTTGCTTCGGCAATTGAATGTGCACAGTAGAGCCCAAAATAAGACTGATAAACTTTGAAACGCATCTTCCTCCCATTTGAATTGAGTAGAATTATGCCCAAAATAATTGAAAGTCCAACCACCTCAAGCTATGCTATGTATTTAACACATGTTGCATTAGCTATTATCTGAAGTGACTTTAAGAACATTTCAAATTTAAACCCCTGATGAAAGGACGGGTCCCGTTAAAGAAAATACAAATTGGTAAGCGTTATAAAGAAGATGATGAGAAGTGTAATCCGTGTTTAAAAGTAAACTACCTCATTTCATCGTAACCGTTGGGTTCATTTCTAAACAAAATCTCACACGGTTCATTGTCAATCTTTTGAAATAGACACAGCACATCGAATTGTTTTGTTTGGTGAGTGAGGCTTCTTCTTTATAGATTGTCTAAAATCCTATCCATCGTCTCCTCGACACTCTTGAGCGAGTCTTCATCCATTCACATTCAAAAGATGTGGATTTAGTTATGCAGTATTTTGGCCCTATGAAAAGAGTAGGATGCTATCTTGATTCGAGAAATAGCAGACAGGCCCAATATGTCAGTAAATCTTGGAAATAATCACATGGTATGGTTTAAATGCATTGTTTGTTATGACCAAAGTTTTGGTGACAGAAGACAGTTATTTACAGAATTCTATGAAGTAATGCATGTATTGTGTTTTAACCATTATAATTCAGTCCCATGCGTAGGTGGAGGGTTCCTTAATTTTATAAATGCAATTCTTTACAGCAAGCAAGTCAAGAAATAGAACTGCAGTCATTCTCATCTCATGCAACCATGCAAGTGTCATGTTGAATTCCATTTTTCAATTAAGTGTGGGTGTAAGTTAATGAATGTCCGAGGATGATGCACTTGTATATTGCCCATCAAATCAAGCAATAAAGTATTAGTAACTGCAATAAAAACCACTTAATTTTACGCCCAGATGTTAATGCTGATACAGTTAGTTAAGTGACTATTTTTTAAAGTGCGTCACTGCACCACATTACATATATGAACTAAATTGTATTAATAAGGTATGCATATAAAATATTATGAACTAGATGAACAGTATTATACAACCTTATTTTCCGTCAAAGGGATAAATTAGCAGTAATTTTCTTAAATTGCATTATAGCTTCGATATTTTTTTACTATTCTTAGAATATCGGAATCCATGCTTTGATCACGATTTATGGCACGCTTATCACTTGTAATAAAAACTCTCTACAGTTTGCATAAATGAGGCGTTTCCGATAGATTTACACCCACAAGCACATACCTCATCTTGAAATCTGTGCACTTTAGATTCTCTCATTTAGAGTGTTCTAAAAACTAAAATGAAGGCTATCCAAGTTGTCCTTGCCATCTTCGTCGTTGGTAAATATTTATTATCTCGTGCATGGATTTCATTTTGTGTACTTAATTGAATTCCATAAATTATGTTGCAACCAAACTTTAGCCCTTCTCGGTCAAGCCATTGCACAAAATGCTGCTCAACCAGTGGACTTCAACTGTGTAGGAAGATCCGGGTACTTTGCTGACGCTTACAGGAGTTGTCACGTATTCTACTTCTGTTATCCAGACGGTCGTAAATTGACGTGAGTGATTTCAATACATACCTCAAAAAATTAATATGATACGTGCATTTTTTACTATTATCACAATTTTTCAGAATGGCCTGTCCCGAATCAACAACTTTCAATCAGATCACTGCTCGTTGTGAATTTGGTTCGCCTTGTTTTTACACTGCCTGAATAAAACAATTTTTTTTAAATTTACCATCATGCAATTTGTACAGTCACATGAATCACATGAATCTAAATTTTCCCACAGTAAATAAAACGATATAATAAACAATCGCTCACAAACTTTTTTTAGAATCTAATAAAGAAACTTAAAAGATTTCTTCTTTTTTTTATTAAATTCCAAATGGAATGTTTTACAAGCTTTTATGTTATCAACTTAACAGACCTGATTTTAGCAGACCGTGTCAGTTGAAGTCATTTGAAATTTAAATTTTTACACAGACCACATAGCAGCACTACGTAATTGTACTTGAATTATTTCATACTGAACAAAAGATGAACGTTGAGTGAATATGAATATTGACCGTCAGTCGCCTTCCCCACTGGATTCTTCAGAGTCTGACGATAGAAATATATTGTATTTTGATGATCTCGACCCCGAATCTGAAACCTTTTGATTATAACAGCAACGAGTTGGCTCCCATTTTAGTAAAGTGTGGAACTTTGGGAATATTGAACTCATTTTGGGCCTATTACTCCCCAACATGTAACAAATTCGTCTGTGCGTATTTCTAAACTCAATCTGCAACTGATTAACAAAAATTATGTTACAGTTAGCAGCCAAATTTCTTCGCAAATCGAACGGGTGTTGAACAATTAAAGGAGAGTCTTGCAATCTATCTATCTTCGGATGGGATCCTCTTGCATATTTTAAAACCGATCTGGACACGAGTTCCCCTATACACGGTGAAATTATGATAGTGCCCAAATCTATGCAGGAAAATGCACCAAAAAAGTTTCTTAAGTGGGTGAAGACATTTCTGGCCAAATTGATTCTAACGACTTGTTCATCTTCTTGACATGCATCTTCAGGATTCCCTTTATCGCCACCATCACACGATATGTCTGGTCCTTCACTACCTGCATTATTCCTTTTTTCTAAATAATCAAGTATTGTTGGGAGGTGTGTACACAAACTGTTGATGGGAAAGCGAAGCTTGAGTTTTAAGAGTTTTAAAATAAATGGCAAATAATTAAACTCACTCAATTTTCCATCCTTGTACATAATGAGAACTTCTCTTTTCTCCATTGCAAGAATATTTAGAAAGTTTTCGCAAAGCTTTCACTGATGGCAGCATATTCATGTCCATTAAGTAGACGAGAACCATCATTGTGAGGACCTACACATTCATCATAGTTTATTGGTATATAAGAAATGCGCTTTATGAGGTCGATTACCACTTTGATTCCAGCATGATCTTGAACAAATCTATGTACTCTTGCCCAATAGTGAACAAATTTTAAGATGGGGAGAAGGAGTGGTTCAATTTGCAACATTAGTTCCTGAAGTGAACCAAGAAATGGGGCGATAGGGTCGTCGAAATTGATCTACACGGCGATTGAAGACACACCCATTTACCAATACTGCAAATGACAGCGATGAGTTAATTTAATATTATGATGTAACCTTGCATTTCATCCCAGATTCCGAATGGGTAAAGAACAAAGCGTCATAAGGTTCTCCTCCAATAGGTCCCAACTTTTTGTCAGAAGCTTCTGAAACCTCTTTTGTGAATTTAGTCAAGTCCGACTCCCATCGTGGTAGATTGCATAAAACGTGTCTAACTTTCCCAATGGCTGCTTGATATTTGGGGGAATGGTGATAAGGGGATTCTTCATCTTCTGGCAGATGACGATCGTGTCGTGTTTTCCGATTCCTACTGTCACCTATGGGATCCATAAAGATGTCTAGGGTGGGGTCCGCTTCAGAGAAATCGGGAACTTGGGATTGCATCAAAGTAAAGATCATGTCAGGAAATATGGGGAGGAATAGTTGAAATAAATATTTCCGTATATTTCTTTGAGATTTAATCCCCGCCGGTGTAAGACTAGATTCTTCAATGAAACAGTGGAGTTGAGCGTGGATCCTTTGATCATCGTATACAGACATTCGCAAACAATGACGGATAAAAAAGGGCTGGTCGGCTCGCTCATATACTCCGTCTAGATTTAGAAGTATAGTCCCTGAAATTGTGAAATAAATTAGGCAGTTTTTTAAATTTCTAAATTACGCCTGCTTGCTTGCAATGCTATTACGTAGATATAAGTACATTCTATAATGGAGATGCAATCTTTGCACCTGATTCGGACATATCCCCCATCTATTCTTGTGCTTGTGCTATCGTCTGTTAAATTTTTGATGCAGGACCTTAATTAACCAACACAAAAAATGTATAATTAATATTATTCATTATTATCATTTTAAAATAACAATTTACTTGTCGTGATACTGGATGACGGCAAATTGTCCTTCTGGATCTGCTATGTAATCTGCAACCAGGCCATATTTGACAAAATGGAGTAGCAATCGTGTTGTATTGACGACAGTGTCTAGACTCGTTACAACAATGGAGCGTTCGTTAACTTTCTCTTCCCACAACAAGAAGGAAGGGAGTGGAAGAAGCATGTTGCCAAAAGTTGAAGGTTCAATATCTTGTAATGAGTTCCAGTGGTGAAAGGTGGAGGTGAGGTGACGGTAAAAGGATAATATGTTATCTCCACGTATTTGACATGTTTTGCAGGTCAGTCGCTTGCTCCATCCTTCCCTAACTGACTTGTGACCAGGAGTTGACCGGTGTTTAAAAGGGTGGTTAGTGGAACGAGGGAGGTTATGATGATGATGCTTATCGATACGGGTTATGTGTTGTTTATGTCTAGAATGGTCTAAATGTCTAAGCATTCTAGAACCTTATTATGGTCTTAATTAGCTGGGTGGTTAATAGTTCGTGGGTCTACCTGGACTAAATATGTGTTGGAAAGTTATTACAATTCTCCGGAAATGAAGAGGGTCCTATATAATCATTCATTTTTTATCTGTGGCGTATTTCTTTGGTGACAAATGTTAAAGATATGATAAAAACAAATCCAAATATAGCGGATTTATTCGAATTTTGCGAAGATTTGTTTTAAATGCGTTGAAAATTATCAAAAATACATTGCATACATTACATAATGGTTGTAATTATAAATGGATGCTTTAATTGAATTGTACCAATCGTCAGTCGTATTTAGTTAGTGATTTTTATTTTATCGCATTTATTATGTGGAAAGCAACAAGACCTTGATAGATATTAAAGGGAGAGTATATAAACACGAATTTTAAACTTATTCTTACTATGTAACAATTATAAACTTCCTAATTAAAAGAAAAAGAACGGGAAAATTCTAGTACGCTATTCTGAAGGATTAAGCATCTTTAAAATTGACAACATTAAAATGAATCCTTGTAAGATTTCCAAGCGTTCCTTCAATCACATCACCCCCATGAATAGGTCCTAGCCCATCAGGGGTCCCAGTAATTAAAGTATCCCACGGTTCTAGCGTTATGTATTTTGAAACATAGCTTATGAGAGTGGATACATTAAAAATCATGTTTTTTGTATTATCCGATTGTGTCAACTTTCCATTAATGAATGCTGACAAATCCACATTATCCGGATATGGGATCAGATGTTTTGGAATAAATTCAGACACGGGACAAGCAGTGTCAAACCCTTTCCCAATTTCCCATGGAAGGCTTTGATTTACTGATTTTTTCTGTTTGTTAAAAATTTAAACTATTTTAAATTCTAATTACTTAACACTATTTTAACTATACACTTACAAGAAATTCCTTAGCAGTCATATCCAGGGCTAAAAAGTATCCTGCAACATGGTCAAGTGCATCTGAGGTTTGTATAGATTTACCTCGTTTTCCAATCACGACCCCCAACTCAATTTCATAAAATACTGTCCCAAGAGACTCGGGCAACTGAATGTATGCAAAATATTATAATAAAAAATTGCACAAACAAACACTAACTGGACTATCTGTACGATACCTGAATGGATTGCCCTTCAACGATGTAAGAAGTGGTTGGTTTTAAAAAGACGATTGGTTTTTCGGGTACCTTTAAAACCTTAGCTAGTTCAGAAACCTTCCATCTACAAATGAAGAATTTATGAATATTTCTAATAATCGCTAATATACGTGATGAAATAACTAACAGCATACATACCTATAATTTCTGCCAATTCCGATTATCTTTTTGCCATATTTTACAAATTGAGAAAAATCCTTGTTCTCAACTTCTTCTGTATGCTCTAATACAGTCGTATTTTTAGCATTTTCGCAAATCTTTTCAGCATCTGTATCACAGTAACAACATGACCATTCATATGTTTCCGGTTCTTCGACTGTATTCTGTAATGGATAATTGAAATCATCGAATTTATTTTCATTCTATGTTTTTTCCTCTATCCTACTACCTCACCTTATTTAAATAATTATTGATCAATGTGATACTGTCCTCTAATGTAATTGAGGACATTTTATCCCCACTTTGCTTCCAGAGCGTGACTTTACATCCATTCTTCACCAAGATGGATTCAACCGTGTCCAATCCCAATTTTCCGGCACTCCCAGAAAACAATAAATTTTGTGATTGACCTGAATAATACCACTTTTCAAATAGAGATCCACAAGATGTGAAATATTCCAGTTTTCGTGCAACTCTATTTGTCATTGAAGAACCTCTGCATGACACAGATTTTACATCGTAGTTAGTATCACTCAATGTTTCTGAGTGTTCAGAACACTTTCCTTTAAATTTGGATTC
The DNA here is from genome assembly GCA_034695645.1 of Folsomia fimetaria. Taxonomy (NCBI): domain Eukaryota; kingdom Metazoa; phylum Arthropoda; class Collembola; order Entomobryomorpha; family Isotomidae; genus Folsomia; species Folsomia fimetaria. The sequence goes on from JAQFZJ010000701.1 coordinate 12,869, forward strand.
AGAACATGTCAACAATTTCGAGTTGAGTTGAACTCGAATCGATTTAACTTTGAAATTATTATTATTTTCATGTGCCAATATTAAATCAAGATCGTTTACAGTGTCCGCATCCTTTAAGGTCAAGATTGGTTCGCCTTTAAAATCTTGTTCTGTAAACAATTCACAACTAACTTCCTCCGAAGCAGTGACCACTTCGGGGGGAAGCAGATGTGCAAAAAATAATGCCAAAATTAACAAAAGCAAATTATTGTGCTCCATGTTGTAGAATGGAATAGAAATGGTATACTTTGCATGAAACAATCCAAAACTTGAATGATGCTATCAAAATGGACACAGTACATTTTTAGAGTTGACATTCCCTTATTTAAATAATTGTGAAAGGCTTAACATCATTTGCATTAACGAGTCGTATTTGGATTTTATTAGATTGTGGCATCATCTCTTATATCATTGCAAGGTAATAATCATTGTTTATGGGATGCTGGGGTTCCACCTGTCTGTGTATAATTAATAATTAACAACAATCAGTCATGATACATACTATGGCAAACTTAATGTCACATGCAACATGTACATAAAAAGCTGTTGTATGCCTTTTTAAAAAAGATCAGGAGAAAGTGAAAGTTATAAAAAGGTGAGGCAGCAGGGACCTTGAACTTGTTTACGACTTAAGTACTACCAACTGACAACTGACTGGAGTCCGTCAGAGTCTGTAAAGATTTCCTCGATCCTTTTTGCTGATTGTTCAGGGAAAGTGAACCTTATTTATTTATTACCTGTCTAGGCTAGTTTGTTTTATGGAACAAATCATAGGGTCAAAATTAAATGGGGCTTAACTATGCTCAGACAGAAGAAATGTTTGTGAAGGGAGGATCAATTTCCAGTGGTATATATGAGCAATGCTATGTACTTATTGTTAGATCTGCTGTAAATAATAAAGAACTTGTAATGAAATGAATACATCACTTGCTGCTTTAGGATAACCATAATTTTCAACATACGCATTGATCAGATCGGGAAGTAAAAAAGTATTTAAAGGCAACATTCTAGTCCAGCGTCCAGTAGTAGTTCAGTTTCATTATCGAAATAGGCAAATTGTATCCGAAATAGGCAAATTGCAACCACCTTTAATCATGAGACTTTTAATAATATTAACAACGTTAGCAGTCGCAGTTCAGGGGCAACAAGTGTATCCTTCTCATGGGAAGGTCCCCTTACCCTACAATCCTGGACCGGGATACTACCCGTATCAAAATTATTATCAAAATCATCCTTACCAAGGTCAATACCCATATTATGGTAAGCCCTATCCGTTTGTGATACAAGATACTAATTATTAATTTATTTTACCAATTTTTAGGATATCCTTACCAATATCCACAGGGATATGTTCCAGGTATGTTTTGTTCTGTACGCTACTGCCAGGTTTAAAAGAAAGTCTTTAACGTGCTTCTAAATAATCAGGAACAGTGCCTACAATCCCTGTGAAAGGAGGTGTCGATCCGATTATCCCAGCAGTACCAGTGCCAGTTATTGATTATGTTCAGCCCAGCGTTACTTTATCCCCACTGGAAACTGCTTTGGCCCATGTTGACCATAAGAAGACGGGTCATTCTGAAAAATACTACTATGGACGGGTACAATTCTAAATCTTCCCATATAGTGTAAATTGCGATGATGTACATATTATCCGTTTTATTTCAGAGCAACTTGGGACCTTCATCTGCTCCAAATCAAAGACCACCAAACTCCCAACCCCCAAACACAAAACCTAAAGCTGACCAATCCTCTCGTGCTCGTCACCACGCCCAAATTCCTGATTATTCAGGTATTCCTGCTATCCCTTACCCGGGAGTAGAGTACACCTACCCCCAAAATTACCAGTATCCCTACGCTCCTTATCCTCAGCAGTACCCTTATCAACAGTATTACCCTCAACCTCAAGTGACGCAGCCTGTTCAACAACCATACCCTTACAACACTTACTACCCTCAACCAGCTTTAACTCCGGTGATAACTGAAGGCTACCCAATTTCTCCGTATAACGTAGATGTTAAAAAGCCACTCCTTGTGGATGAAGTCGTCACTGCGGTAGACAGTCACCACAATCGTCCATCCAAGCGACCATTCACAGTTGTAGACAAGGACCCGCATTATGAAGTTTATGTTTATCAGTAAACTATATACACCTCCACTTGACATCATTATTATAATTATATTTATAATAAGTAGTTATTCTCACTCTGAAAAAGATGATGATGAATTACATCTCATTTTTATTATGTTCTCTACTATACTTGTTCTTTATTGATTATCAACAATAAAACCAAGCAACTCTGTACATGCTATGAATTCATCATTCAATACTGTTATGGCTTTTGTTATGTGCATAGTGGGGGCAGTAAGGGTTGGTTGAAACACATAGTACGATAATTCGCCTCACTTTTAACTTTATACTACGTTGCAATTAGAAATTTACAACCTTCCGTTCATCCGTCAAATGTCCGTTCCGTTGTCCACCTTTGGTTACCGTATTTTAACCCCACATTTGCCATTGCATGGTAAGAGCGTACCCATTTCGTGATAAAATTAATTAGTAGGGCTGCCAAATAATTTAATATTCAATTTGCAAAGGTCCATGCAAATAAGTGCAACATTGGTCCCCGTAAAATAACCAACCGACGAGCAAAAACCTTGTGTATTTTAATCCAGAACATGCAAGATATCGTAGATTAAGGTGAATAGTGTGGCTAACAATACAGATAACCATCAGTAAATGCTGGTTTTGTGGTTACTCATCATTTCATTTACACTCACACTAGGAAATACCCCCTAGATTGAAATTAATAGGTTAATAATTCATTCATGACCGTTTGCCCATGACTCATTATACATGAATACCAAAAATACCATTATTATCCCCATGTTTTATAAATTCTTATGAATATTTTTTTTACTACCTACAGAATATCGCACAAAACCTATCTTATTCTCTTATAGCGATTTTGGCTGGGGTTGGTGGAATGTTATTGAGATTTAGCAGATCATGCAAGTTGGTACAACCCCAATTCCATTCACCATTGTTGCGCAAGAAATTAATGTACAATTTAGTTTACTGGAGATGCACTTCATTTGAGTTGAATTGGAATAGCCCTCCAGCTCGCTAAGTGAGGTAGGTATACGTGTCTATTTTCCAAAGTACATTTTATCATAGATATTTTGCGAAGTTTGCAAAATGGTCACGTGTCATATGTTATATTTCGTGAGGAGTAACTGTCAAATTTGTGTATGCATGCGATACTTGTAACACATAGGTCGTCCGTCCACTTAAGGATGCAGCAACACTTCCGGTTCCGCTTTGTACAAGTGAAACACCTCATTCATATTTAAGTTAGGGATCATGACGCATGCAAATAAATTCTGGTTATATTTCGTTAAAAATAGAATTTGCATCCCTTCACCAAAATCTTCCAGTTTGTATAACAAAAAAATATATCGTCACATACATAAGTATTAATAATCTATACTTCAGTGGCATTTATGAATAACATCTTTAAGATGAGTAGTATGTGACAGGTGAAGAAGATTGATAATTCAGACTTTCATATTACAGCATGCATTTAATACACAAAGCATTTTTTATGATAAGACACGGCAAGGCGAAAAGGAGATTACTCCATTCCAAGATAAGATATTTATTTATTTAAGGCACATTTGCAGTCGTGAGCTGAAGTCGATTATTACATATTATTGGTTGCATTATTATTAAATAAAGCAAATAGAACATGCTAGTGCTCGTGTAAGCTCTACTAAAATAACACTGAAATGTTGTACATCAAATAGAAATGAATAACAAACATAAAATATATATCAAATTATACGAGTACAGCACGTGGGTAAAGTCTCATTCTGTAATGGCACATTATTAGCACATTTTAAATTGAATAAAAAGATTGTCTAAATTGTTGTTATTTTTATAAATGTAAAGTACATGTGTAAAGTTATAATCTTAACTGCTAGACAAACTAATTGCAAGATTGCATATTGTTATTATTATTATTATTATAAGCTCGTTTGACAATTTAAGAAGAAGGAAAGAAGAAGGTAAGCAAATATACAGCAGATTTAAAGTTAAATAATATTCTTTAAGTGCATTTTGCATCTCAATTTCATCCATTCTATAAATTATACAACTTACTTCCGGCGAATGCATTTTAAGGTAAAAATTCTTAAAGTAAGGTTGCAAATGCAACTTTACATTTTTCAGTTCTCAATTTAATAAATCATTAATATAACAATTACTCATTGTCATGTGCCTCACAATTTTCACGTAATATACATATGCATGTAAACTTATTGTGCTAATACTGTTAAACAAGCTTTAAAAAGGTGTTATTGTGATTGTAATACTAGCAACTAAACTAGCATCTAAAATATACGTGAGATTGCTTTTTGTTTGTGTCAAATTTTATATACATAGTTGATTATATAGTTGATATAAGATTTAATCATTTCAACTTGAAATTTTCAAGTAATAACATTCATACATACTAATAACATTTCCATTACATATTTATTGTATCGATTACAGTAAGAGCAAATAAATTGAGAATTGAGAAAAGTGAGAATTACTAGTATATGTATGTATGTATTGAAGGGAGTGGGGGACTTGTCAAATTACTAGTATAACAAGCTGTCTGGTTCAAACGTTCATGATTTTGTGCAGGAAATTTTTAAGCGTGTAATATTTTAAGCCATGCAAGTAACCAAGCACATACTAATATATGTTGTATGTAGTGTACTGATGACTGATGACTGACTTACATAGTTCTTAAGCTGTTAATGATTATTGCATCTTGCAACTCAATGGATTGAACAGATTGAGTTTTTCTGCCATGATATTCCAAAGCCCTGCATATTTTTGTAGTGTGTAAGTTTATGAGCTGTTCGAAATTTGAAACCACATAATTATCCACATTATCATTGAATGAAAAAGTGCATTTCTATAAATTCGTGTAAAATAACAACTTATTGTCCAAATATTATGATAAGCTCTGTGGACGGATATATTTCCATTTGTTAAATGAACAATGTGTACTTACAAATCACAACCTTGGGTTGGGAAAGGTGAGAATTATTAAACAAGATTGTCACTGCCTTCAATTGTCTCTTCCTCAATTGGTTCATCTGAATCGGTACTGGGAATGGATACAGTGAAAAATTCCTCAGTTAATGGTTCAATTTGAGGGGGTTGGGGGAAAACGTGTGGTTTCGGAGTTTTGAACCGTTTTAAATAGGGCCAAAATGAGGGGGCAGTACCAGGTCGAGGCACATCATGCCCGTGCTGGTGAGAGGACTTTCTCTGCTCCGTTCGGAAGAAAGAAGTTGAGGGTAAATTAAGGGATGTGGATGGGGAATCTTGATCGGTTCCTGTTGCTGGTGGTTGTAATGGTTGGACCGTCTCATTTTTCCCTTTGGTCTTCATTCGACGCGAACCAGACCTCATCATCATGCTAGCTGTCCACGGTCGGTCTTTGTCCTGCTTCTGGATATCCCATGGCTTATCCGAGCATTTCTTCAGCCATTCCTCTTGGGTAAGAGGAGGGATGGAATCTGAAGATGATGACGATGATCCTGCTTGTTCAGGGTTAAGGCTTGGTACAATTTCAGAATGAGAAGGCCCCAACTCATCCGTTAAAACTTCACTACTTTCACCTTTTGGTGGAGTACTTGGGAGGACCGGTGGGGGTGTGAGTGGTGACAGAACTGGTCCAGTGGTCTTTGATTTTTTCGGTGCTTGACGACGCAGTCGAATCATTTCCTTTACATCATCCGACTCTGGATCATCGTTTAAAGTTTTCCGCCGCCGGAATAATTTTCTAAACGA
>JAQFZJ010000702.1:0-18743 GCA_034695645.1 Folsomia fimetaria
TAGTTAGTTAGCTAATGTAGTAAGATGAAGGTGAAGAGTGAGAAAAGATAAGGGATGATAATCTTATCATTACTTTTTGAAGGACCTGCACCTGCAAAGAGTGGCGGCGGGGATGGCGTCAAAGCCAATCGGAAACGGAAAGCTCCCGGAGATGTGAAAGTGGAGGATGGAGCTAGCAAAAAACGTAAGATTGTGTTCAAAACTGAAAGAGAATTTCACTTATCTATCATTTGATTTGCGGTGTTCGATGTATAATTAATTGAATATTGTTGATGGGGGTTTATAGCGAAAGGACCCTTTGAGAATTTGTTGAATGCGGATGGAAAGCCAGACTGGAAGAAACAAAGGCAAGAGAGCAAACGTTTGAAAGAATCTCGGAAAAAGAAGGAAATGAAGCCTGAAATTTACGAGCTAAGCAAAGAGGCTAAGGCGATTTGGGAGGAATTACGAAAGGAAAGTTGCCCTCAAAATGTCCGGGACAAACTTTGTGATCAGATGCATCGTCTCGTCAAGGGTCATATTAAGCGGGTAAGAGAGCAGGAATTATAAACTTGTCATGGGTTGGGTTACCAGTATTATATTCATTTTGTAATTTGATCAGCTATCCTTTGCTCATGACACGTCTCGTGTGTTGGAATCCTTACTCATGTATGGATCACCTGAAGTTCGAAAGGACATTCATTTGGCATTTTCGTAAGTATCAATGCATTACCAATTACTTCTCTAGTTGTATATTTCATTTAAATAACGTATTTCAGTTCAAAGGATGACATCATGTTGCTCATGAAGTCAACATATGGACATTTTCTGGCTTTGAAGCTAATGAAGTATGCCAGTAAAGAACAGAGGGATCATATCTTCAAAGCTATTGAAGCGCACATCGTGACCCTCCTGAAACATCAGTTTGCTTCAAGAGTTCTCAACGACTTCTACATGACGTATGCCAAAGATGCACAGAAGATAATCATCATTAAGGAGTGCTACGCGCCATTGATGCGGTTGGAAGAGTCGGTTGGGTCTGATTTAAAACTCATTATAAAGACCTTTCCGGAAAAGAAGACGGCAATTTTGAAAAATTTGGAAGAACTCATTACGTTCATGCTGGAGAAGTAAGTACTAGCTTATATCTGAAATTTATTTCCTATATGTACTCCAGTGTTATACTCAATTTCTAATTATGAATATTTTTCTTCATTAGGGACTTGAAAACTAATTCAATTCTTCACATTCTGATGCATCAATATCTCGAGAATTGCGCTCATTCCGAGAGGACTGAACTAATCGCTACAATGCGAGAGGAACTTGTGAACATTCTTCATACTCCTGAAGGATCTTTGGTGGCATTGAGCTGTTTGTGGCATGGAGCTCCTAAGGTTTACAATTGATATGCATGCATTCGGTATGTAGTGTATGTTTTTTACATGGCATTATTTTCTTGTAGGATCGGAAAGTAATTGTCAAAAGCTTCAAAACCTTCATCCCCAAAATTGCCTGTGATAAAAATGGATACCGGGTGCTTTGTGCTGTGATGGATGTAGTTGACGATGTGGTGCTGATTGCAAAGGTACTCCAATGAAGTTATGCCTAAATGTGTAGATACTAAATCTGTTTTTATTTTTACTAGGCCATCTGCAATGAAATGCTAAACAGCATTAATGAAATTGTTTTAAACCAGTATGGTCAGCGAACTGTTGTTTATTTGTTGCAACATCGCAGCCCGGTGTTCTTTGACCCTGAGATCGTGAAATTGCTTGCCCAAGGGGATTCCAACGAATACACGTAATTTTTTTTTTACAGATTGCTTTGGTTTATGTATAAGCCATGTTTATTCTAATTAACTTGATATTATGTAGGAAGAAACCTATCGCGCAGCGCCTTCTTGATGTGACTGAGCCCTTAGAACAGGAGTTTGTGGACGGGATTATTGACAACTTTGGCATGTGGATCAAGGATAACCGTGCATGCCTGATCACAAAATTCATTTTGAAGCGATTCAAAGGTGGGATTTCTTTACAGTTCATATGAAAATTGGTTTTACATAGTTTTTATATCAATTATATGAAATATAACCTTTTTAGGATGTCACCAGTTGGCTAAAGCCACGGAAGCAATTGCTGACGCCATCGTTGAAATATCCACTGAAGAAGGAATCGAAAGGCAACCAGTCGAGTTGCTTGCGAAATTCATTTTTTCTGAATTAAATGACGAAGCCAGGGACGCTTTTGCTGCCGGAGTGCTCAAACAGATGAAAAAATATGAGCAAGTAAAGGCTTGGCTCAAAACCAACCGAGGATGTTTTGCTTTGCTTCGGTAATTTGAGTTTACCTTGTTTCAATTCGTCTCATTGGCATGAATTTATAAATACATGCACAAACACAAAAACACTCAAATTTGAATGCATCAAAATCATTCTTGTTGTTTTTTAGGATTTGGGAAACTTGTGGAAATGACTCTGAACCTGGGAAAATCGTTCGAAAATGGGTGACTAGTAACATGGCCTTCATCAAGAACCACTCGACCACCGGAGGGAAATTTCTTAAAGATGCCCTGACTAAATAATCATTCTAAGTATTTTTTGTTACGCTATAATATGACTTTTATTGAAAACTTGAGTGCATTTGCAATAAACAACTTTAGTTTGACAGTACTTTTATTTTGAAATTCGGGTGTTTATTTTATTATCAGACAAATAAATGACAAACTGAAAGGATATTCAGTAAAAGCATATTTCTTTGAAAAAACTAGTGTGTAATAACAACAGCCTCACGGTTTTCAATAATACCGATTTTTTTTAGGTAGTCTCGAAATACTCTTTGCTTGACTCAACGGTGGGTTTAATGGTTTTCTGGCCCGGCTTCCATCCTGCTGGACACACCTCTCCATATTTGTCCGTAAATTGGAATGCTTGCACGAGTCGAAGAGTTTCATCAACAGAACGTCCAACTGGGAGATCGTTAATGGTAATTTGGCGCAAATTCTGCTTCGGATCGATGATAAAAAGTCCACGGAAAGCAACTCCCGAGTCTGACTATAATAACCAAGCGAAATAATTATGAAAAGGTTAAAAATGCAAAAAGTCACATGTTTAATAAATATACCTTAAGGACTCCATACGCCTTTGCAATTTCGCCAGTTTTGTCAGCAAGCAACGGAATGTTCATTGGTCCCAGACCTCCTTGCTTTCGAGATTGGCTTACCCTAAAAGCAATTAATTGTACATGATTATTCATAACAACAATAATGTACAGCTTTAACTGCGATGTGTCGATTTTTCTTTTACCATGCAAAATGAGAGTAATGCGAGTCCGTGGAGCAAGCCACAACTTCACATCCTACTGCCCGGAATTCCGCAACACGATCCGAGAAAGCAATGATTTCCGTGGGGCAAACGAAAGTGCTACAAATAAAGTTGAAAACAAATATCATAATATGCAATTTTTAAAGCATAAGAATAAACTTACAAATCCAACGGGTAGAAAAAGAAGACGAGGTATTGCCCTTTGTAATCCTCCAAAGAAATTTCCTTGAACTCTCCATCTTTCACCGCAGTACCTTTCCACTGTGGGGCTGGCTTTTGGATTTCCAATTGACCAATGCATGAACTCATGGTGAAAGTTAGTTAGCTGTAACTGCAAACAATGAAACTAGGTTAAATTTATATAATAATTCAACACTGCATAGTAAATCACTACCGAAAGAAAAGATGCCAAGAAATATTATGAAATTTTGTATGAGAATTATTCAATTATTTAGCGTAATGTAGACCAGTGAGTAATTTTCTGGGTACAATCTGCATCTATTGAATTTCAACACAGGTCACAGAGTTAAGTCGCCCATCATCCGTCACGGAACGGAAACTGTTTAAATTTTCTGTCGTTGAACGAACAAGACGAGTATTTTCACTGCTGTCCCCCGACGCTACAAGCACATGATGATCGCTATTTTCTTCTAATGGAGACACTTTTCGACCTCCAGTACCACCTTGACCCCATGCATTCATAAACAAGCCTCCAATTGAACCTATGGCTTTACTCAGAACTGCGGCAGGATTGCCTCCTGAACTACCATGACTCTCGTCCAATTCAATCGAAGATTTTGCAAAACTATTGACCGTAGAAGACAGATTATTATTATTATTATTGTTGTTGTTCCGACTAAAAAAGCTGCCCATATTCTTACATGCTACAATTTTGTTGAAAAATACTTAAAAGTTTCCGAATGCGTGAACAAAGTGCATTTTGTTTTTTGAATGAGCCTCATGCAAACCTAAAATAGCAGCACCAACTAAGGCGTAAAGATAAATGCAAACTCGGAGCAACAGCTCTTACCAGTTATACTATATTTTCCCCACTTTCATCATCATCATGCATGCCAAGAACGATTCGGACGTTGGGACAATATATACAGAACAGAAACTCACTTATCGACTTTCTGTTAGCCCTCAATTATTTATTGGTAGAATACTCCGACACGACTTCAATTCAAACTCACATATCGCATGGAAATACATTTGCATGCGAGCTATCATCATCATTCTTAACACATATGAATTTATGCACGGGTCTGTCGTCCGTCCGGGGTCACATTGTTTTGCAGTCACATCATGAAACATTCCCCTGCGCATGTTTGTCGATGTTAGATTTTTAAATGAAGAGAAAAATACTTTAAAGTTATGCCCTGATGTTATCATTTTAAATGCCTTTGATAGAGTCACAGAGTTTTTGAGCTTTTTAATGATGCATCAAGAATATAAAGCATACTTCATTTCACTCCTATTAATGAATCGCCAGGGATAGAATAGAGACAATAGGATTCCTCATTATTATCCAGAAAAATCTGGACGGGTTTGCTAAACAAATATGACATCTGAATGCAGCAATTTAGAAATTTCAACAAAATTATGTCAATTTCCTCGTGTTTTTTTAAACATTTAAACAGGACATGCATGATAGTTGAAAACATTTGACAAAAATGGTGTATTAAACTACATGATACATAGTATCGATTTTCGTAATCCAAATGAGTTAAACGAGTATAATAATTTCCGAATGCAAGGTCATTTTTTTAACTTAAATAATTATTAATGTTTGCGAAATTTAGCTTTCAACAACTCTACCCTCATTTATTCACACAATCTATACTTTGCATAAAGAGGGACGAAATGCATGACGGGATTGAGCAGGATGGATGGAGGGTATTAAACTACAGTTACAAGATGCAAACTATTGAGATGATAAAAGTGCTTCCCTATTTTTATTCCTAAACGATATCAAGTCAAATCCGAAGCACTGCAATTCAAACAAGAACGCATGAAAATCAAGGTCTCAAGGGCGGACACATGCATTTGACTATTCCAATCCAATCATCATAAAAATAAGAACGAATTTGTGTTGTTCTGTTCCAAGTTCCTCTTTCAAACCTACAATCGTGGGTTTCAAGGAATGAAATGACAAGCAATCACTTTTATTAAAGTTACCTGAAATACACACGCACGCACACCTACGCCATGCAATCAAGATGAGACCTCATCTGATCATGATGATTATAAACTAGACTACTTGGACATATTATCCACCTCCACCCTGCCTGACCCTATACTGAATGAACGGACGGATAAAAAAGACCCGGACCGAAAAAGGAAGGAGAAACTATTGACTGACGGGAAATTGAACGGTGTGTGTAGTGTCTATGCATAAATGTATAGGATGTCAATTGTATGATACCGACCCAAGATAATAATATATACAACAAGCCAAGTAAGTTGGATCAATAATTATGGAATAATGGCGAATTCTTTGTGGAAGCATAATAATAATCACTCATAATGGCAAAGTTGAAATATAGGAAATCCGTCAAGGTGTGCTCTCTTTTCCGTCGATCTAGTTCAACATGGTCGACGACAGAAGACAGACACCAGACAACAAATGTCTTTTTTAATACAAATCCAGTAAAGCTTTTAAGCAGCCCGTCCAGCTTTGATAGATGCCGTGGATTTGATAAGAGGCTTATCCTACTTCATCATTATGATCCGAAAAACCAATTCAATTCAAAGGCTCAACCTACTCAAAATGCAATTACTATTTATCATCAATCACACGTTAATAGGAGGCATTAAATAATAATTATAGTACATACATACGCATTACATACATGATCAAATATGGGCGCATGCTGGTTAGTTTGTAGTTATAAAATGCTATTGTTTCATACGAGAGAGCAAAACTTTCTTATTCATTCGTTACTGTACAAAAAACTGAAATGTCGCCTTTTCTCGAAGGGCAATTCCATGGCGTCGGTGTCACAATACATAAATGTATGACGATTTCTTTGAGAAACAATATCGGTACTTACAGGTTGTCGAGGCATTATTGATTTTTAACGTCCACATTCCTCCAAACAAAAGAATGCAAAAGCAAAATTGAAAGTTGAATGTTCAAGTATTGATTATTAATATGAATTTGGACACAATTATCCTCAAAAACCGAGACACAATAAAATTCTATGAGATTGCCCCATATTATTGGCAATAATAATAAAAATGCAATTCCCTGACATCCTTCCTGACCAATCCGTTTCTGGACTGGAGCGGACCTGCCAACCCGAAGGACAAAGACAACATAAATATATTCTACAGACCGATTTATTTGTGGAACGGGAAATCAATGATGATGGGATGAATATGCATGAAGAAGATAAGGACTTACCGAATCAACCAAAATAATGAAAATTTGGATTTCTGTCGGATTATGGATTCCCGAATTCAGTCCGAATTTGACGGTGTGGTCCAATCGAGGAGAGTGCACGTTGGAGACTGAGCAAGGTAAAGGAAGGACTGAAGGAAGTGTGAGTGAGTAGGAAAAAGCGGCTTCTTCTGCCTTGTTGCGTAGCAAGCAAGCACAAGCAGACAATGAGTTTTGTCTCATTTCGTCATTTCCATATCACTTTTCTCGTCCACCTACAGTCTCTCATATTATATGAGTCATATTATACAATAATTAAAAATTATGTCTCATTAAAAAACTGAACAAATTCCTGGTGATGATGTACAATGTCAAATAAAGTGACGTATGTAGACTGATATTGAAATTGAATTATTATGTGTGTTTTATCATACAAGAGAGTTAACGTACTGATTTTGAATTGCAACAAAATTATAACACGTTGGATGTAAGGAAGTTATTATTTCCCTATAAAAATAAGTCATCGAGATAATCATCAAATTCTTCTTCTCTTGATTTCACATCTGCCAATTGAACAGGATCCTTCCAAATATTATCCGATTTTTCACCACTTTCTGCTTCCTTTTCAATTTTATCCTTGTCAGAATCATCGCCTTTACTTCTTTTAGCTTTATCAGTATTCTTGGAATCCTTTCTTCTTTTCTTTTTCTTCGGAGCTTTTGTGACATCTTTTCTTTTTTGATGGTAGTTCAACTTTTCTGAACATGCGGGACACAATCCTAGAAAAAAGTAATATTAATTTATACGTATAAATAAATGATATATTTCACGGTATCATTATTATCTGTACGTACTTAGCTTCACTAATGCATTTTTCTTAATTGATTCCTCCATGTAAGCAAAGTTAACTTCCCATGACCGAAGTTGATCAGAATTGTCACATTTTCTAGCTCCGCATGTAAATTGCCCTTTTCCATTAATTACTTCAGTTTCTGTTCTCCATCGCATTGCATACTATAAATTGTACATGAATTGAATCTCAAATTTAATCCACACCAAATATGAATATAATAAATATTTATGCAGCTTGAACTGCACTTGTACCTTTCCCTGCTGAAAGAACGATAGATCACAGATACAATACTCCTTAAAGAGCTTGTCATAATATTTCTTTGACATTTGTTTCCCCCATGTGTCTGCATCGTCCTCATCATTCCAAATGAAGCGATGGTTATCTCTGACAATGTCATGGTCTGTTTTGTCTCGTGACCTATGCCCAAAATTTCTCGTCTGAGTCCAAATCCCAAAAATTAACAGTAACACGCCAAATTTGATAATTCCACCTTACGTGTCCCTCTGAAAGACGCCCTTAGATCCAGGATAGTACAGATAATAATCGTTGATAAGTTTCTTATGCCGTTCAAAGGCGTTAAGACTCAAATAAGAGTACTTATAACCATCGGCACGTCCCCGTTCTGTTTCGAAAGCTTCCCTTGTGGGCAGACCTACGATTTGTCAATACCATAACCTTGATACTGATACTAATTAAATTGATTTTTAACGCCTTCTTTCTTACCTGATGCATGATTTGAACTTGTTTTGGAACAACCTGCCTGGTCCTTCTTCTGAGCAAGATCTTCTCGCTGAACCCTTTTCTGCTTCCTATCGTCGTCTTCATCATCCTCAAAATCTGAACCGTAATCATCAAATGTTCCCACACGTAACTTCTTTGCTTCGCTCATCTTATTTTGTAAATTTCAAATTAAAGAATCACTTTATTAAAATGTCCAATTGCGTAATCATCTTCTTTGACAAACAATTAGTTAATTGTTCAATTTATCCGGTAAAAAAACTACAACGTTTAGGAAAATAATAAAAAATACAAGAATATTTTATTATGCTGTGCTGTCGTTCAAATGTAAACATACTTACACGCGAGTCTCTAATATGAGCAGCGGGATAAAATCATCTGCTGATCTGACCGGATTGAATAATCTTCTACTAAATTAAGCCGGTAAGGTATCGATATTCTTAATTTTTTAACGAGTTAATACCAGGGTTATTAAAAGTTTGGGTACGGACTATCTGATAATAACGATTTTTATCTGCCTAATTAGGGATGGAGATTTCTTTGCGGTTCGCCATGTCCTTTGGAACTCGACTCCCTTCACTGCCATCCACCCTATTCAAACATTGCACAAGAACAATGATGTCTCGACACATGCACTTTCTAGGACCTTGCAGAATCGCTGGCAAATTGAGAACCCCTCCTCCACGATTGCTTGCCCAACAACCATTTAGCCGATTTACTATTGTCTGCAAGCAAGGGGTGCGCCACACAATGACCGCAGCTCCACCACCTGTCTCCACAACGTTGTCCAGAAACACGGAACGAATTATTGGTGGTTGGCTAGCCGGTTGTGCTGGAATGTGCTTTGGTGCAGTTGTGCTGGGTAAGTGTATTCATTTATAATTCAGTCGCAATATTAAAAAAAATGATAATGAATAATGATTGATATTTGCAGGCGGAGTTACCAGATTGACCGAATCAGGCTTGTCTATGGTCCATTGGAAATTGTTTGGCGAAAAGCCACCTTCAACCTTGGCAGAGTGGGAGGTTGAGTTTGAAAGATACAAGCAATTCCCGGAATTCAAAATGTATGTACTTATGAAAATATTGAATTTTAGTAGTTATGAAATAAGTAAGTACTTAAATTTAAATACTAGAAGAAACAAGGACATTACATTAAATGAATTCAAGTGGATTTGGCACATGGAATATGGTCATCGAATGTGGGGACGGATGATTGGAGCTGTGTTTTATATTCCGGCAGCCATTTTTTGGGCTAAAGGTTGGTTCTCTCCGCTTATGAAGAAGAGAACAGTCTTTCTGGGTGGGTTGTTAGCCTTTCAGGTACGATCAATTAATTAAAGATAAGTTGGAAGATGAAGAAAAAGTGACATTGATCTAATTATTTGAATGCAGGGACTTTTGGGCTGGTACATGGTAAAATCAGGTCTTGAAGATAGGTTTCATGGTGAAAGTGATGTCCCTCGTGTATCACAATATCGTCTTGCTGCACATTTGGGATCAGCTTTTGTTCTCTATTCCTACCTGCTGTGGTGTTCACTAGACTACCTTCTTCCTGTCCAACAACTACAAAAGTCTAAAGAGTTGCTTCGGTTCAAGCGATTAGCCCACCTTTCAAAAGGATTCGTTTTCATTACTGCAATCTCAGGTAATTTACATATGAAAAGTTAATGTTTCATTCATATTCTTATCTGAATTATAATACTTTACAGGGGCATTTGTCGCTGGATTGGATGCAGGACTAGTTTACAATTCATTCCCTAAAATGGGAGATAGGTGGATTCCTAGCGATGTTTTCGATTATAAGCCAACATGGACTAATTTCACAGAAAACCCAACAACGGTTCAGTTCGACCATCGGATATTGGTGAGTAATGCGGTTACATTACACGGACTCTGACTCTTTAATTTTACTCTAGAATTTTGTTTTTTTTTGTCCAGGGGATTACAACCTTTTCTACAATTATGGCATGTTGGGCTTTGAGTCGTCGCACAAATATTCCACGCAGAGCAAAATTAGCTTGCAACATAATGGCTTTGGCAGCATTGGGCCAGGTAAATTCTAAGGAGAAGTAGATTTATTTGCATAATTTAAATTCGATACAATATCGGCATTATAACTACTCACATAATTTCTGCATTTCAGGTGGGCCTAGGTATTACAACATTGCTCAATTATGTTCCTACGCCTCTTGCTGCTAGTCATCAGAGTGGATCCCTGATTCTCTTATCAATTGCTTTTTGGTTGACACATGAATTAAAGCGTATTCCAAAATAAACATTGACAAACTATGTATAACAGGATAATTGAAACATAATAAACAAGAGTTTTTATTAAAGTATTACGTCAATAATATAATCATAAATTTTGTACTATTTATATTTTCAATCCACTGCTCGCAGCTTCCATCATCTTGCTCTTGACAGTACCAATGTCCAGAATATCCTTCATGACATCGCTCATTTGATTTTTCGTGAGGACGTATACTCGCCGAAAAATTTTTCCTCGGATAGTATGGCCTGAAGCATTCTGAAATACAATTTTAGTATCAACAGTCGATGGATACTTGATGTTGAAGTAGCGAGTGTTATGCTGAAAATATAAAAAAAACATTGTGGAAGCGGTTATAAAAGTATTAAGAAAGATCTTACTACTTATTTATACCATACCTCATGAAGTATCTCATCTTCTTGATCAACAAAATAGTCTTGTTGGTTCTTCACTCGGATCATCTTTGCAATATGAATAAAATGCGAAAAGTCATACGGCATGTTATTCTTAGTCGCATCTTCCAAATCATTACTATAAACAGATAAACCAAAAAATATTTGAAATCATCAAACCATTTTTATAACCAATTGGGGAGTAATCAACACTAAAATTGTGGTGTTACATACAATAGCTGTTTTAAAAATGGTGCAGCTGCCACTCCAGGGATATTAACCATCCTCTCCTTAATCAATAATCCAGTTGTGTTTGGATTTTTAGTAGATTCAGCATTTAACAGCTCGTTAAAAATGGCCCCTTCTTCACATTTTCGTCCGTATTTAAGGATTAAAGCTACTACTTGCTTTACAAATGGATTGTCCTGTTTACAACACACATTAATTAATGTTAGCAAACTTGATTTCTTACTGGAATAAAGAAAATCTATTACAACGAACAAACCTTGTTCTTATTCAAGTTAATCATACTGTACACGCCGTACACAGTACTTCCATCGTTGCTTTGTGGTTCATCCTCAGGTGGTGGTCCATCCTCCTCCTCTTCCTATAACAAAAAGTTTGTCATCGTATTGGAATGTACATTATCTCGACAATACCCAAAGATAAAATGTAAAATTACCTTCAACACAGTGGTCACATAATTCTGGCCGACCAAAAGGGAAGCCAATTCTTTCAAATCAACATCAAAGAATTTGAACAACTGTTTGCCCAAGTTTTCAATTCCAGATGCGTCCGCATCGTCCGGGGCGATGGCAATAAAGTCTTTAGTCATGAACTGTGGGTGTAACAAATGTAGCATTGGGCTTAGATTTGGTCATACAAATCGAAATCCAACTTAATGTTAGATATATAAAGCTTGACAATTTTACCTCCAAAGTCCCTTCAGGAACAGGCACCTCGTTTGCGTCATCATCTCCACTTTCGTCTTCACTACTAGTCTCAGACTCGGTCGTCCCATCACTATCGTACATCTCTTCCGGAGAGTGAACTCCCTCATTTCCACTTGATGGCTTCATGATACGTCTAGGAAGCCTGTTCAATCACAAAAATTACAATTTAAGTCAAGTTATTACTGTTATTAGTATTAAATGAATGAATCTCAACAATCAATCAAAACTCAAACATATCACACATTCAATTCCTCAGCTTTTTTGCAACTTATCTTAATTTCCTCTACTCAAACTCAAATGTTATACCTTGGTTAACTGCAACTCTTGACCTGAACGGATCCACAAGATAATCACTTCTTTTAAATAATATTTGGAAAACGAACATCAATACAAGCACATGGACTGAAACACGGCGTGTGGTTGTACGCGCCTCTGTCTATATTCAATTCTGGATCCTTCTCTTCTTCTTCTTTTTCTCATTCTGCCCCGAATCATTGCATTTTGTTTGTGGATAAAGGATCAGGTAGAATAGAAGAAACCATTGATAAAATTGCATGAAGAACTCTTGTCCTTTCAAGGGACCATGAACAAATCTGTTAAAAACCTCTTCTAGTACAAGACCAAACCAACAACAAACTAACACAATAAAACGTGGCTTTCCTTTTTTTAAAGGACGAGTTCTTTCTTTCTGAAATCGGTTTTCTCAATTTTCCCATCTCATCATAGGCATAAGGTTGATATTTGATACAATATAATTCTAATTACCTAACTAATCGACGATTATAATAGTAATCGTTACATATATTTATTAGCATACGCACACAACTCATACTTTATTACTACTTTATTTACTATGACATCTCAGTATGCAGTACCACGGCTAAATCAAACTATCATCATCATCAGTCAGACAATATGCATTTTCTCATCAATAATTTGGATGCCACAATCCAGTCTAATTCCTTCATGTCATAAATCGAGTTGACCCATCCACCATCATTATCATTATCAATCCAGTAGTCACTAGTCAGTCGTCCAGCCAGTCAGACTAACAAAAAAATAAACTGAGATAGGAACTGAAAAATAGTAAGGAAACTGAGTACAGACAAATGAAGCACGAGATATGATTACGCTAAACGCTTGCTCAATAATAAATATGGCAACAACATCTAACTGAACTGAACGTAAAGAAACTAAAGTGCGTTTTGTTTGCGTTCTCCTCTTCTTTTGGATTTTGGAGTACATAAACAACACTTGAAATGAAACGAACGAACGGCCTTTACTCATTTACGTATACATGCATGATAAGGATGATGATATCCAAAATAATAATATGTATAGGTAAGTAGGTAAGTGAATTTCGTCGGGTGCATTCACTCGCATTTATTTATTTTTGTGTGGCGTGCTGCTGGGTTGGGTTGTTGTTGCTTCATTTCATTCTGTCATCTTCTTTGTTGTCGTCGTCGTCAGTGAAGTGAACAAAAGAGATCTCCTTCCTTATTAGCAGCAGCCGAGCCCTTACTACCTACTTTACTATTACTACTACTACCTGCTTAAGTATATTATTTACAAGTACTACAAGAACGAAAATACGACTAAGTAAATAACAACAAGGAAAGGGAGACGTGACCTGATGAACGAAGGATGATTTTATAACCCTTCCTTCACGACGTGCGTGCTGCAGCACACAACTAATAATGCTACTACTGGGACTACTACTATTACAACTTATATTTGCATCTGTATACCTTCAACATATTACAATTAAATATTATATACATGCTCACCTTTAGTCAGAGAGGGGAAAGGAGACAAAGGATGCGTAATAATGAAAATGTAATTCAGTAGAGCAGTAGGTGGATGGAATACTGATTTAACATCCATCCTCCATTCCATCCCTACCAGTTTAAACTCGATGTTTAAAGTGGTTTAAAATAAACCAAGCCACAATTTTTAATTGACTGATGAGCATAATAATGAATGATGATGATTATGATATATGATTTAAACCTTAATTAATTAAAAGCCGGCGGTGACGAAAAATAAAGTACAAATATTCCCAAAAATTGTCATTTTATGGGGAGGACGATTCGTATGACTTGTCAAATTTCGAAAAATCGACAACGGTCCCCAAAAGAGTACTTGCTACCTTACTGCGTTGTTTTCAAAAGCAAAGTCGACCGAGGCGATCTGCTTGCTGAAGGAAAAAAGTGGTGGTGGCTACATCGTTGCCATGTTTGGTAAACAAGTCTTGTTTTAAGGGCTGTGCGGTCATCATAATGTTCATCTTTGACCATTTCGGCATAGGCATCATAGTGCCCTTCGCTAAGGTCTTTACCCTTCTGCCCCCTTCAAGTGGGGGTGGTTACAGTGTAAAATATATTAAGCTAACCCCCACCACCACGTACTAAATGCAGATATCCATCCACCCATCCATCAGCGCATGAACTCTTCTTCAATTTATTTGAGCCAGCAGGAAGATCCAGTCTGTCTCTTTAGCTCAGTGTGTTTTGCGTTGTCCGGTGGTAAACAACTCTGTCTGGTGAGTCCCATTCTACTCCTTTTTCAACCCCTCTCTCTCATCCCCCGTGGTGGAACTTTGGCCCGTTTCTAATTCTGGTAAGTACTTATCATCATCCACAACCATCACATAAATTATCAATTGCTGGTGTCACCCTTTTTGGGGGTACATATGAGGTAGTGGTTTAGTAGCCTTGTTTCTCTAACTCGCCGGCATTTCTGTCTCAATGCGCATTTTCATGTTCAAGGCCAATCCGCAACTCCTGGTTGGAAATGATTAGCAAAATACTTAATTTGTTTTCAAAATACAAAATACTTTCCAGGCTTCTTGAAATTTTCAACAAGCGTGAAAAGTATGTTTTACTTGAAAATGAAAAAAAGTATCGCTGCAGTTGAAAAAATAAGAAAGTCGTACAGATTAAAACGTTTTTTTATATATACAAAACCCAACATACGTATTATTTCAAATGCTTTCCAAAACACGAAATAGTCGTGCCCCTTTGTCTGCGGAAAGTTTGTGGGTAAACATAAAAACGGCAAATGAACTGCACTAAGGTCAAAGGTTTGGGATTGACATGCTCTTTAGCACAAGATGTAATATTCGTCGTTCCAAAAGAACCATATTTTTTCAATCTCAAATATTTGGGATGAGGATACAAAATATTTGTATCCCGTTTTCAAATAAGTGTACAAATTAGTGATGTTTGCATCTCAATATTGTCACCATGCACTATGCCTACCTATCCCTCAAAATGCATTTTCAACTATTTTAGCCTGTGCTCTCTAAGGTTCTGTTTCGAAATTCATTATTATTTATTATTATGATTATGACATCGCATCCTTTTCATATAATCCAAATAATAATAAAACCACAGCAGCAGGCAGACAAAGTTGAGCATGGATTGATTGCATTGGAATTGAAACACTATTGTAAAAATCGAGCCCGGCGAAGAGGAGAATAAATGCGTATCAGAGTTAGGTTTGGCAACACTGATGATGAAAATGGGCAGGGTTTGGTCATACGAGATGGTAGGAAAGCCAATAGAATCGTCCTTAAATGCCTACACCTTCTTCATGAGGGGAGGGAGGTTGTTCTGTTTTGGAAAACAACCTAATATCCTTTTTATCATCTGTTGTTCCACCACCACCACAACACTCCATGGGCTTCTATGCATAGCAACAAATCCTCACTTTTTATCACACAGCCAAACTAGTAGTAGTAAATGTAGGTAGGGTCTCTTTCTTTCTCCTTATGTTCTCGCATGTTCTTTTACCCTTTCGCATCTAATAAAGTGGTGGACAGACATATCATCATAAACAAAGCCGTCTTCTTCGTCTCTGTAACTGTGTGTTTCTGGGACAGGGCAAGAGGAAAGGACGACGAAAAGACGTATGCAATATGTTTCACTTTGTCTCAAATTTTAGTTAGGCTGGATAATGATGATAATGATTATGAGATGATTTTCATTTATTTATAGTTTGTTTGGGAGAGATTTGATTTGATTAGTAGTTGTAAATAACAAGGTGATGGGTGAATGCAATCAATCAAGTAGGGTAGGATTATATATTTGACATTTCATCTGTATATTTTTTTATTGGTCTTTGTCAAAAGGAGGACTGATATGATTTTGGTCAGATTACGATTACAGTAGTACGGAGTTCGTTTCAAATATTATTATTGCTTTGTTATAGATTTCATCATCATTATCATAATGATAATGATAATCATCAGCATCGTGATGATATTTTTAAAGTACGAGTTGGAAGAGCACAGGAAATCGTTCCTATTTCTTTTATGTGTGGTATTATTGAGCATGAGCATGTCCGATATTATTCAGTGAGTGGGTGGGTATTTTTTTATGGTTTTGTTTCTTTGTATTAGATAGAACCACTTGTTTGTGGTTCTTGTTTGATTGAGTTAATCTGGCTGGCTAGCTACCGGGTTGGTACGTTAGCTTACTTAGTTTCGAGGTGACTGGACAGCTAAGCTAAGCATTTCAATTTTTTGACGAGGAAATAACATTGATTGTAACAATGTACTAGACTTTATTTCCTGGGTAAGAAGAAAGAGAGTTAGAATGAACTCCAGTAAGTCAGACACTAAAATGTTATGGTGCAAATCCAGTTGTTATTATTATTATTATTATTAGCTATGTACCGGTTGGTCGGCCCGGTGGTTTCATTAATTAGAAATGAAAGTACTTGAGTTGAGTAGGCGTTTAAGCTAACTAACAACAGCAAAATACGATGAGCTATCATATCAAAACTTTCAATTTGTCATTGTACATTTCATTCAACAACAGTAAAATGAATCGTCAATTATGTATTGTATTTTCACTTTCCAGGTGACTAATTAATGTTCCATTGACTGAATCAACTTGACTGTTTTGGGCGTCCGTGTCACCCAGGCGGCTCGGTCGGTAGGAAGTACAAAAGCGTGTGTGTTTGTAAACGAGAGTTGTATATTTGACCTAGTTGAAGAAGAGCAATCAAGCAGAAAAATTCAAAATTACTATCGTGAAATAATATCAAAAGAATTTTCATTTAAAGTGTACAAGAGCGTATAAAAGGAGACAATTCAAGATGGAAAACGGCTTAAAATTGATGAATGGTGACCTGAGGAAGAATTCCTTGGATGATGAGCCTACCGTACCGGTGCTAATAAATGGCGATGGCGAAGAAATTGAAGGAGAAATTGATGCTGATGAAGTATCGAAGAATCCAAGTGGCATGGCTCTCTTGCAGGATCCAGCTGACCGTATCAAGCGAAAGGCTAAGCGATTTATTAAAGTTCTATCGAAGGAGGCTATCAATGGAAATCCTGCACAGCCGGTGTCGCGTTATTTGAAAAACTCTCGCAAGCCTCGCAATGGGTTTGGCCGTGGACTTCCTAAGAAAGGTATATAAATATTTGGCTAGATAAATAATATTGCCTGTAATCTGCAAGTCTTAATTGTTAACTTTCAGGTGGTGCGGGTGGACGGCACACATGGGGCGCGTATGGCTCGGAAATGTCAGTGGAAAATGGAGCTCTCGATTATAAGGATCCGAATTATGACTCTGAATCTTTGGATAATGGTGACATTCATTTAGAAGCAATCATTCCGGAGATGTCGGACGATGAAATTCAAGTAAGTTATTTATTTACTACACAACCGAAGGAAACAATGAAGTATTATATATTAATTTACATTTTGTTTAATCCTTTGCTTAGAAAAATGTTGAATCTACGATTCTTGAGTATTTTGAAGTGGGTGATACGGGTGAAGTATTGTCGGCTCTGGAAGATTTGAACTTTGGGCAGAAAAAGTATCAAGTACTTGAAAACATTTAAATTCGTGAATATTCTCCTTAACGAGTTTCTAAATTGAGATTTGTTTGTTTAGATTATTGTCATTGCAGTCGAGGCTGCCATGGATCATAAGCCATCGCACCGCGAGCTGACTTCGGTCTTGATCTCTGAACTAATTGAGGAACTACTGGAAACTGAAGATGTGGCCAAAGGTTTGTTTGTGGATACATTTGCACTGTTGAGTGTCCATTAACAATTCTAATTTTCAATTTGTAGCATTCGATGTCCTACTCCAAAATTTGCCAGATTTGGTTCTGGACGCACCTGACGCCGCGACAATTTTGGGAAATTTTATTGCACGCGCAGTTGCGGATGACTGTATCTCCGCCGGTTTCGTTCACTCGCGAAAGGACAAAATGGAAAGTGAACAAGCAAAGTAAGAGAATATTAATTTTAAATACCAACCACAAAGGTTTCTTTTATTAAATGTAATTCATTCTTTCTTTGTTAGGGCTGCTGTAACTCATGCGGAAATGCTATTACTTGACAAAATTGCAATGCTCCGTCTGCACAACGGTATCCTAATAATTCCATGCAATGATCCAATTATTCCACAACCACTATTAATTTCTGAAATGTTTTTTATGCAGTGTGGGGAGTCGGCGGTGGAGCTCAACCAGTGAAGGCATTGTCTCGCCGAATTAAGCTTCTCCTGGACGAATATGTTTCTTCGAATGATGCTATTGAAGCTGCTCGTTGTCTCAGTGAGCTCGAAGTACCGCACTATCACCATGAAATGGTGTATGAAGTAAGAACGAAACTCAATAATATATCAGTTTTTAGCCCGAACCAGGGCTTATGTACCCGGTCTGTCTGTCCGTCCGTCCGTCTGTCCGTCCGTCTGACGATAGCTCACTAACGCGTTGACCGATTTTGATGAAATTTTGCACAAACATGCATATCGGAAATTTAGCGAACGAGTTCGAAGATGGGTATGATCGGATAAGTGGTTGGCCGGTGGGGGTTGCTTAGGTCGGGTGGGG
>JAQFZJ010000703.1:0-18737 GCA_034695645.1 Folsomia fimetaria
AGACAGTCTTCAGAACACGCAGATCCGGTCCAACCTGAATTTTGCAAAAACAATTAAAATTATCAGTCTGCTAAGTCTGTCATTCTATTTGCCTAGTTGTTAATTCGTACTCATATCTCAGAAATCTTACCCAAATCACATTCGCAAACAAACTGAGGAGAACAAATTCCATTTATGCAGACATGTCTGTATGTTTACATTGTTTCATCGAGTCTTTATGTGTTAAAGGAGACCGTCATCCGAATCTCCTTTCTAGCAAAATTTGGCTCTATTTCTGTCCAAGAATGTTCACTTCCTAGTTTGCAAAGTTTTAGCAGATGGGAATTTGTCCATAGATTTGGTTGCTTAGATGCTCATCTCCAAAAAAGAAAATAATTGTTTACTAGATGAGGTATTCAATTAGCTATTTCTATGAATTTACACAATTATTAATTAGGTATTTATTGTGTTATATTCTGTAGAACTGTAGTATACACCGTGTGTTTAACTCTACATATATAATACGTACTATTTTCGAATTTAATTGAACTATTATGGTATAATATAAGTAATATATATGACGGTAGTTGTTCTACTTTACGGTAATCTCACATATATTTTTGATTGTGCTCTTCTAAGAAAGCTAAGTACTTCTTATTACTTGGGCCTTGGAAAGGTCCGTCGATGACTTTCCGTTTAAGGATATATTTGGTTCCCTTGGAGATATAGTCTTTGCAAATCTGTCTTGTTCTTGCTAAAAAAACAATCATTGCATAAAATTTACGTGAATTATTGTGTTTTTATAACTCAATTCGCTTCTAATAATTCTATTGATTATACCTCGAACATCATCAGAGGGTTTAAACAAATGGCGGACTTTATCAACTTCTGCTTGTAATAGTGGACCTACTTCATCTTCAATGAATTGGTTTAGGTCGGTTGGTGAGAACACGTATGCATCTCCATTCTGTTCTCTTTCATACCACTTTATTTTTGAACCTAGCATAGAACCAACGATGAACATTCCTCCAATTCTGAATGCCAGGTCTGGCAATGCCACCCAGCCTTCATTCAGCCACTTTCTATAATTCAGATTTATTTTACGTTAATTATGCATCTATTGAGATTACTTTTCTTTTTGTAATTCACGAATCTTACCTTAGACTGCAACTGTCACAAAGTATTAGGGAATTATTCTGTTTATTGAGTACATTAATGCATTTCTTGACCATACGGAATGCTGTAACTGCCACATCCCAGTACGAGCTTCGCCCGATACAAAGTAGATAACCGTGTTTTGGATGGTAGATTGGCATTCCATATAACATCCAGATGCCTTTTTTCTTTGAATCTAAATGAGAAACAAATAATTAACTACTTTACGTAAATTGGTCGAGGTCTGGGAGTGAACTTACCAACGCTGTCATTTTCAATCTGTTCGCGACGTATGACAGTCCCATTAACCCAAGCGTACACTTGTACGCTTGTCGGAATATGTCCAACAATGACATGTTGTCGTAAATCTCTGCGGCTTCTAAATTTTTTAGGACATATCTCACAATCGATGTTCTTTTGGGTTCTGCTCATTTTACAGTATCCTCTGTTGTAATGCATATCAGCAGACCGTTGTGAATGAAAATAGGATCCACACTTGACAGGGCAAGCGACATTTCTGGAGGCTGTCACATGCGTTTCTTTGTGACTAAAAATGTAAATGCGGAATTAGTAATTATGATACTCCAAAGATGTGCCTCCAAAACAGCTATATCTTTATACCACCAACTTACATAATCAAAGTACTTGTATTGTGGAATTCTTTCCCACATGTATCACACGATTTAATTCGAATCCCGAGTTGATCAAGGACATTCGACGCGTGGTGAATTCGACAAACGATTCTTTCATGTGTTATTGCGTTGAACAAAGTGCTATATGGTTTGTTGCAACTTGTGCATCTGAATTTATTTCCTTCAGGATCCAATGTAAATCGCCTTATAAGAGTATTGTTCATTGATCCAATGTGTTTTGAAAGGTTTGACGTAATAAATCTGTTACGCTCTTCCAACTTCCTATACGCTCTAGTTATGGGTGTATCAAGAGGTAGAGGTATTTCTCTAGAACCTGAAACGGTAATCATTTTCAAATGGTTCTATCAATTTTCATCATCTTTAATTTTTATGAGAACATATTATTTGTAAGATTTCATAATACCTTCCACTATTTCCTCTGGTTCTGGTTTGGTGTTGGTTGAGGTCAGTTCATTCGAAACTTCGTGAATTTTCTAAATCACATCATTTGTTGTGAAACCCATGACCTATTGTTTTGTGCATATGACATTATTGCAAATATAACTCACGTTCTTGTCAGCAGAGATGTCATGCACGACAATGGATGTCTCATCGTGTATTTCGCTCTCAACATCCGATTTACGGTTTGATAGATCTACGAGACACAAAAAAATATGCAAAGTTCAGTCAACCAGTAATCGATTATTATCCTTCATATCAAGTCCGTTCTTGGATACAAGTATAACATTTAAATAATTAGCGTAAGATATTACATTTTTCTAGATGCTCCTGTTGTTGTTTAAATGAAGGAGTCAGGATCGAGTTATCGTTAAGTTTCTAAAATATAATATTTTTGCACATTAAATTAATTCAAATGTGCAATGGATAAAACATAAGACCAATCCAAAAAACTTACTTTCTCGATAGAAGAGTTTTGACCACATGATGCTGTTTTGGTGGCGAGTCCTGCCATGTCTACGTAAATGAAGAGTACTTTGAAATATTTAGAATGATGGCGATCAGTTAATGGAATAAATCCACAAATATTGATTGCTAAATTCTTTACGACACTATTAACCTAACCTATACAATTCATTATTGCTTCATTGTTATGAGTTTACGTAAATTTAACTACTATTACCATACCTTTATCTCCGATTGCAATTGATGGCTGCCCTTTTCCCTTTTTTTGGGAAAGAATCACGATCTGTCTTTTACCAAACTCTTGTAAAACGGAGAGCATCCTCTCTATAATTGAATTCTTTTCATCTAGTTCATTTCTTAAGGCCGAATTAGATTGTGTTTCGGCTTCAAGATCAACTTGCAACTTCTTTGTCTCCTTTTTCAATCCCGTTGACAGTTTATGTTCTTCATTCAAATCCAGTTGAAGATTTTGAAATCGTATCTTGTTCTTTGCCAACTGTCCCTTTAAATTCGAGATTTCCGTTTCCTTCTGTATCATCTTACTGTCTTTGTCATGTTTGATTCTGGCTTCAGACGGTCCTTGGACTGCTGCTTGATTTATGGGTTGCTTATCAGAATCTTTTACATTTGTTTCTGACGAGAGTATTTCAACGACTGTTTCTTCTTTCACGTCTTTCTTAATTTTGGCTTTTATTTGCTTGCCTTAAAAATGTAAAAGATATTTTACGCAAAATTCAAATCCATTATTTGCATATGTTACATAACGCATTGTCATACTTACGCCGTTTCAGATTTACCAAATTTTCGTCTTGAAAATCCTCATCATCATTCAAAGCATCCAAATTTCCTAGTTCTCTGTAAATTGATCCATTCTGGGTGCTATTCGTCTTTTGAATGTTTGATGAGTTGGATGCTTGTGATCCAAACGGACGCTGTAAAAATGCAACATAAATCACCCGCATTGTAAACAACTCTTTTGAAATTAGGAGCATTACAATTGAATCCCTCCTTGATTTAATCATTACAAGATTTATCATACCTTTGCCGTCTTTCCACTACTTTCTTTTGAAATGAAACGGTCGTTGTTAGGGTCATCTCCTGGTAGATTTTTCTGTCCATTTGTTCCGGTAGATCTCACCGACACCTGCAATAATGTTATTCGGTTAAATTTTAGTAATATATAACCGAATTTTACTGTTCCCTTTTCTTGGTATATTTCTTATACATCAGATTCGCCATACACATTGAAAACCAATAATAAATAATGGGCCCTTACCTTCTTTGATATCTTTTCCGCTCCCGATCCCACTAATTTTTCACCTCCTCTCTTCATTGTATATAACTCTAATAACTCTATCAGTAATTATTATGGCTATCTTCACGGTACTTATCATAAACACTATTTATTACAATCTAATAAACTATTATCAATTGATGTCCTCACCGAACTTTAAAAAATTACATTTGTTTGGAGCTATTAGCCGTTAATTTCTGTTCCACGGTTCAAGTCCGAATGAGACGACTGCACTCTTATAATGGTGTTGTGCAATGTAAACGTTGGCTACGCAGTAAAGATGAGAACTGAGGCCAGCGACGGGTTCTTTTGATACAGCTCACTTTGACGGATCACTTCTATTGTATCTCAAATGTTGTCGTCCTGAACATAAATAATTAACACAGACCAATTAAAACTTCCTAACCTGATAACTGACAGCTAACTATAGTATTAATTATTTAATATTTCTAAACTTATTCGTGAATTAATTCTGCCTGTCCTTCCGAACGTGGGACATATATATGCTATCAAACCGAGAGGCAAAGCGAACAGGACAGAGAGGACGAAGGGACCAACAGAATCTACTCCATCATTTTATTGTGCGCTGAACACATAAACGTTCATTGTCTGCGTAGAACTTTCCAGACTTCATATTTCTGAACTACATAGATAGATAGAGTGAAAGAGGCTAGGATGTCAGAATAAGTTTTGAACATTTAGTCCATTTCCAATTCATACGTTTTCATTTGTTAGTTGGAATTGATATTTGCGAATGAGTCGATTTTCTCTTCACTACTGTTTTGCATTCGCTACAATTTTCGTCAGCTACTATCCAACTCTTCCTTCCAGTTAGATATTTAATCGACTATTAAATACAAAATATTAGGTTTCGTAAAATTTAAGTTGGTTGCACAGTAAACAAGATACAGCATTACAGCGGATTATTAGAGGGGACTAATTATCACTGCATTCCTGTCCTGTGCTAATAGAAGTAATAACAAAATGGAATTCACGAAAATCAGGGACATTTCCACAATGGAAGGTTATATGAGGATAGTTCATGGATTTTTGAAGACGGTAAGTTATATTCAAAGTAATTAGTGTTGTATACATACACCAGTAGGTCATAAATGAACTGTTGCAATAATTAATACAAATTTTTGAATCAGAACGACATGGAATCTGCGCGGTTCTGGGTACGAAACCGTTGCAGAGATGGTGATTTCATTTCTGAAATGGATTTGGATATCCGTGAATTCGAGACAGAGTTGGCATTAGAAGACAATAAAGACTCTGATAAGGTATTCATTCATTTCCTGTAATCCTTTACCAAATTAACAGAGTCACATTTATCCCATGTACTTTTTCCAATTCACATCATTTCTTATTTTTGTTCACAAATTAGTCAGACAAAACCCTGTACATCATCAAGGCGAAACAGCTTCTAGAAGATTCGAAAATCTTTGAAGCCCTTGACCTTCTGTTTATCCATACTTCTCAAAATGTACCAGATGAAAAGCTTTCATTGGAGGACAAAAGGGTAACATCGGATACAGATTATGCTAGTATTTCTCAATTTACGACAAGTCTATTGTTTTATGTATTAATATCTGTTCTTATTCAGATGATGGCCCAGGTCCACTTGATCAGAGGATGCGCTTTCGATGTTATGGAGAAGAATGTGGTCGCTACGTCGAATTATGTTAAAGCGTTGAATTACGATATTTTTTGCTATCAAGCACTTAAGAATTACGTCAACGGCAATACTTTGAGTTTCAGGGAGAGTATGTATTTCATCCAACTTTAGATTATCGTTTATTACAAAATATTATGACTCTAATTTTGATCCTTATATTTTAGAATGGTGTTTCATTTCATCGTTGCCTTACGCCAAATTGTGTTATAATGGAGACCCAGAACCAGTCGAACATCTGTATCAACGGGTCGTACTGCAGTACCGGAAGGACAACCTTGAACCTATAAATAGATATCGAAGACAACATGTTTTCTTTAACAACTGCTTCGATCAATGCTCCGAGATTCTCCTTTATTGTGAAGCGTGTGTTTTTGGATCTGAAATATCTGCAACAAGTGACGATTCAACTTGAACTGTTTTTTTGCTGATTTAATCCTCTGTTTCTTTTTCCTTATTCTAATCCTTATTAAATTTCTAATTATTGACGATGATTGAGGAATATCTAATTAGTTTCAGTCGGACACAATTGCTGAAGATTAGTAATTTAAACGTTGTATGTAATTGTTATTATTAATTCATACCATTGATGATGATTTGCCATGCTTTTGTTTGCAATGAATGTTGATTGTTAAATTAAAGATTATATTTCGTGAAATTCAAACTTAAACCACAAGCTTTTTTTTGCATTATATCTGTTGTAAATTAACGTAGATTATTACAAGCACACCCACTGCTTAATGTGACTTTACGTAATTTTAATTTATTACCTTTACATACTACGATGCATTTACTTATTTATATATAGATAGCTTTTGCATCATAATCAGATTTGCAATCATTATAGTAAAAGTTTAACTGTCATACACATTTTTTTTTTGAATTTTGAAGCTATGTAGATTGCATATAATGTTCATTTCCTTTAGAACATGTTGCGTAGAAAAATTGTATGTGTATCATTAGTTGGAGTGTTGTTCACAAACTTGATCATGGTTTCCTTAAAATTCTCAAAGTGTTCGTGTTCCGCTGCATGTATCTCAGAGATGTTTTCAACTTTATTTTGCTCCCCAAAATAGAAACCGCACATCCTACAAAAATCATGTTCGTCAGAGGACACATTGATGACGTGATGTTCTCTGACAACTGCCAACATCCTGTTAGCAGCCACTCCCTTTGGTCTCTCATCCCCACAAAGTTTACACATCGAATCCTTGTTATCCTGGATACCGTTCACGTTTGACTGCCACTTTGACTCATCCATTACGCTTCGATTGGGAAAAGATCTCAACATTTTAAACATTAATTCATTTCCGTGAAACTTGAAAGTCTTCTTTGAATACTCCACCCTAGCTTCCGCAGACATTCTGGTTACGTCTCGAATAATCGGGCATGGAATGGTGCGAAGGTGGCCTGGTTTGTTTTTTTATACACAAAGAAAAGTCATTATTGTATGTAAATGTTTTAAATATTCATTTACGTAAATTTTAACTAACACTGTAGTAATGCTTTAAATTGGTGTCCAATGTTATCTGTTCCAGAGATCAGGGTAGGAAACTTCTTTAGATGAGCGATTATGAGATCGCAAGCTGGGGCAAGCCACAAAGTGAAAGTAGCCATTTTCTGAGCTTTGTAATACTTTCGTTTTCGATTTCCTGTCTCTCTGTTGTATCTTGATGCAGCAACTTTCAGGGATTCTGGAATGTAACGGTGAATGATATTAATTTTCGGCAATTTGAATATTTAATCTTCGTCATCACTCCATAATACATACCATGCAGATTTATTTTGAATTCAGGAAAATCTTCAAATGGTTCATTCAACTCATAGTAACGTTCATTCAGCAATGGGATAGGTTTATGCCGAGACTTGTGTAACTCTTGAACTACGGTCGAGAATCTGGTAACATCTTTGCCGCATTTACCACAAACTACTTTACTTCCTGCATACCAGCTACCATTGTGATTTCCCTCCATGTGACTGGTCACGATCGTATTAGCGGCGATCTTGGTTGTTGGATATGGCGGAGGACATAGGAAACAGGTCATTTTAGTGTCTCTTCGAGTTGGTTTCCATTCCATTTGCATAATATTGTTTTTGATATCCAAAACCGGCTCTGTCAATTCCCCAGTATCCTGTTTCCAAAACGACAACAACCAGCTCAATTGTTCCTGTGTACCACATAGATATCCTTGAGGAGATCGGAAGAAGTTTGGACATGTATCATACGAGGGTGGCATTGCCGGCATTCCATCATCGAAATATACTTTTGATAAAAAACCATAATCAATTTTCGTTAATTAAATTATGTATATCCAACTTTACGTTATAATACCTTCGAGTAATTCCATGAACTGGTTAGCCTGAATAGCTCCAATACAAATGGTGTCAATATTTCTTAACATAGTCATATGTACATTTGTAATAGCCGTCTCCAAACTCATCAAATTCACGCCTCGTTGTCCAATATAATATTGCTCTTGGGGACCGCAATGTGGTATGGGAGTAGACCAACAAATGCCAAATCTTTGAAAATTGTATTTCGCATCCATAGGGAACTTCTCCGTATCATTCATTGTTGCTGTGTCCGATGAGTTGCCCCCTAACCCGACTAAAGCTGAGCCGAAGTTTCCCACAAGCGAAGTAATTGGTGTCATAATTTCATGAGTAGGGGTTGGTAGTATATCAGGAGCTAATAAGATGCACAAGGCAGTATTAAAATAGACATAAATCGAAGTTAATGTGAATTAGCATTATCGTTCTCACTTTCAGCTACTGGCTTAAATAGCTGCAAGGGTCGAAGACGCTTGGGATCAGGACGCACATTACACGACGGACCAGCTTCATCTTGTGGTGAGGGTGTTCGTTCGGAAGCAAGACGAATATTACCTCCGACAGATCTTCCAACCCCCTTTAACATATCAACTTCAGTTCCTCTATCTTCATACATTCGTTCCAAAGTCTCGATGTCGATTGTTTCCGTCATACACTAAAACAAATAGGGATGCCGTAAATTCACAACAATTTTCAACAGTATCAACGAAAGACTATTCTGAAATATATATACCATCCAATCATCATGTCCATCTTCCGGAAAGATGTTTTCCGGTTCTTGTCCTGTACAATACCTTTGCCACATTTTTCGGAGTAAGTCTTCAAAATGACAAACATATTGCTTCACATCGTACAATGGCGATTGCAATTTTCGCTTGTTTATCATGTTTCGCAGAATGCTTAACCTGAATTAGAAATCAAATATAATTTAAATTTTACTTTTTGAGATATTTGGTCTTTGTTAATTATTACTGAAAATCCATAAAACTTTAACGTTGAACTTACGCTCCTATATTTTTTCCTAGCCAAATTGCTCTTTTCTCGAATTCAGTAGGAGCATTAGTGATCAACACTGGAAGTTGTAACAGATGCAATGCGGAAGTGGACACGCGTCTATGAAAAGAAGTCCCAGACAAGGTTAATAGGGGTGCTCCTGCCCACAGTCCATCCAAAGTGGTAGCGATTCCACTACATATCCATGGATCAAGGAATAAGTCCACAACGACGCCTCTTCGAATATGCTCTTCCTTCGACAAATAATAGTTTGTCGCGTACAGTCGATCAGGATTAATCCCATTACTCTCCAGATCCTGTCGTAGATGGTTGGTGGCAAATTCCGGTTTAGCCATTAACCAAATCATAGAGTTTTCAACACTTTTTAAAATCTACAAATTCATTCATCAGTCACATTATACGTTAATTTACCTCTTACTATTAAGTCGAAGTAATTTTAATCTATAAACCTCTAAACACGCTAGCCAGAATTCCTTTGACATTTTGCTCAAGACATTGAAATTTGCATAAACGATGTCATCCTCATTCAAATTAAAATGCCTTCGACAGGTAGCGACTATTCCGTCAAGAACTTCGAGACCTTTTGCTACTTCAGGTTTCTCGATGTCTAGATTGTTCCCATTGTATATTTTATGTCCAGCTACCCGAATTTCCGATTCACCCGTCTCTAACATTCCCTACATAAATTGTCCGACTTTGATATGAGGATTGTTTAGTTAACGTAAATTATATTCAAAATATTTTACCCAAATCTTTTGAACGGACGATTTTGATTTTAATACTGCTTGAATGACATCTCGAGAATTCAAATAGATCTTGGTGTTGGCCTTAATGATTTTTTTAAGGTCACATTTAATTAACTTTAATCGTTGTAAATTATTTCTGATGAATTTGTACCTCTGTTTTAACGACTTCCCCGTGTTTCAAGTGCGAAAACATATATGCATGGTCCCCAATTAAATACGAATTTGGTATGTATGCTGATTTCTCAACGAACCAATCCTCGGATGATGGCCATGGAGAGACGCGTTCATCCGTAACTATATAATCCACATGAGAATGACCTGACCCTGAAGGGTATCCAATCCATTCCACAATTATCGGAGAAGGTTTCGTAAATAACGGCTTATACATGGAACTGAAATTCGGTCCTACTAGATCAATTAGTATATCCAATTTCCTATTCGTCAAAAAATTCGCCAATTCACGCTGACTCATGCTCTACAAAGAAAACGCATCAGTACTACATACTGAAAAAAATATTTCTTATTCACGTTAATCGTTGAACGTATAACGTTACCATGTCTAAATCAAAGTATTCATTACAAAAACATTTGGCGTTCTTCACAAAACCATCGTCTTCTTCTCCTTTCACGGTGCTTAGACAAGTAACATTGAATCTCCGCTTATCATGTTCACGCAGAACTCCCTGGATAAGATGTTGAATTGTGTGATCCCTAAGTCCTGATGAATAGTATCCAATCCTCAATTTCCGTCCAGGTGATACTATTCCCTCCAATTTGGATATTGGTGAAACGCAACCAGTCTTTTTTTAAAAAAATGAATAATTTAAATGTAGTTAATTTACGTAAATTGTTCATCTAAAAATTTTGTCAACGACTGTACCCTAGGTTTTATTTTCCCCACATGTATTTCGAGAACTTTTCTCAATTCCTGTGGTGTGAATGGCAATATCAAAGCATCAGTCACTTTCATCCCCCAAGGAAGCTCATTTTTTTCCAAGCTCTTGCGGTAAATAGTCATCTATACATTACCATGAAACAATGAGATGATACAATACCTTTTTGGATATCCACAAAATTCGTATATGATATCATACCATTTTGTTTTGATTTGAATTGTACTGGTCATCTTGAAAAATGCAATTATCCCGACAAAATGTCATAAACGATAGCCATAAGTTCTCTTCTATAGGATGGATTGCTATTCCTTTCCGAAGCAAATCATATGCAAATTCATTGTCCCCTGACTCGACTTTCGAACGCACCACCTCGATGATGTTGGCTGCGGTAGTTTGAAGCACGTCTTCCACACATAACGTGTCCTGGTTTTCCTGTTCTTCACTTTCGGAATCGTGTTCATCCTCCTCTGTGTGTTGTGAAATAACCTCGTCTTTATCTGTTGATAATCGTATGGATAAATTCCTTTCTGCCATTTTTATGTGGAGTGAGTAATTAAAATTGGGAACGAAGTAGTTCAAATATTTTGCGAAATGATGAAATTGGTGTGAAAATCTGAATATGTTTTGAGAAGCGAGCAAATTGAAGTAGTCACAATGAACTTTTGAAGGAAACTGAAAATGATCCTGAATTGTCTGGACATGGAAATGAACCGGCGTATATATGCCAACATTTGCATTTTTCCGTTGTCATGTTAATATCATTCTTAAATATTCAATTCTTCTACGACATGCTTATAATTTACATGCACAACGAATTCCAATACCTTTTCACCATTTGTATTTTTTAAATAACGTAAATTATGCTAGCGTTTTAATTTTACGCAGATCATTTCAAAACTATAACTCCGACGATGTTGCCCTTTTGACCATCTTTTATGATACCTTCAACAGGTCCGACTGGGAACAATTACTACATGATTATTGTCATTACTCGGTCATTTGTATCCACAAGATTAAAGATCCGTTTAAATAATATTTAATTGCATGCAAATCAAATCATTATACAAAAGTCGAATTATTACGATTTAGAAATGATTACTTATATAATGCAGATGAAGTATATAATAAATTGAACAGTATTATATGTTAAATTAGTTTTTCGTTTAAGTAAAATATGACAAATGAGCACTGGATTCACGACATCTAATCAACGAGCTTGGCTGATCCCCACTTCCCCACTCAAGGAACCCATTTGTACTGCATATCATACGTCACATGTCGTAATTGTATCAAAACATCACGCAAAACCGATTGTGCAATGAATTGGAATTATTTCACGTTGATTTATAGACATGCATTTATAGAATGGTCACAAGTGCCATTTGTGACCATGTATTTACGGTAATGAAATCAAATAAGGCGAACTTGGCAATTAAAATTCGATTTTAATTATACCTTTAATCAAAACACCATGTTCCTTTACAATTGATTTTACTTTTGTAACCTCTCATGACAGTCCATATGTCATAACTAGACCTACCCATCTACGTTTCATGAAACAATTGTGGTTGGACCATGAATTTAATATAAAACATCACACAATCCACTATTGTGTGATGTTCGTCATTCACTGATTTTACGTAAATGAAGTTTAAAATTAAAATCCAAGAAGGAATTGCTTCTTTCCTAGTACTATCTCTCGCTATATCAATGAATGATGCATTTCACTATCAAATTATTAATTACTCGTTGCTCAATACTAAATTATGTGCTGTTCTTTTATAATAATGAAATACATGAATGATAAATAAAATGAAATTCGGACACACTCAACTTAATGGATATAGATATCATTTATAAATTAATATAATATTTATAATGATACAAATCAATCCCATAAATTATTCTAATATGTGGAGGTAATTCATCCTTTAACATATATTAAGATTGTATGATACATAAGGATATCAAATAACAAAACAAATTATAAAATATTGATTAAGTATAAAATGTAAAATAGTCATTAAGTAATTGATTTTCGTAGTTATCCATTATTATAATATATTTAGGAAATTCATTGTCCTCTAAAATATATTGAGATTGTATGATAAATAATATCAAATAACAAAACAAATAATAAAATATTGAATGATTATGAAATGTAAGATAGTAATGGATTAATTAATTTTCGTGGATATTTTGGTGCATGTTGGGATCTAGAAATAGCGTCCGAGTTGGTCCAGCTTCCAACAGAATTTCTTCCAGACCTCACTCTTGAAATCCTTAAAGGTGGCGATATTCCCAACGACGAACAACACTTCTCTCGCCCGGCTGATGGCGACGTTCAGTCGATTTGGACATTTGGAGAATCCAATGTTTCGGTTTGTCCGGACGAGACTGAGAATGATGATGGTATTCTCCCTTCCTTGGAAGGCATCCACATTCACCACGCTGATTTCCTGAAATTAACAAACATAATTCACATTACATAAAATCAAATATAAATACTTAATAAATAATAATAATAAATTTACGTAAATTTATTATTTGGTTAGTTATAATATCTTACTGTTGTTGGCAAACCAGTCTCATTTTCTTTCATCAGCAACTCCTGGGTGATGTGGACTCGCTGAGCTTCATATAAAGTAAGGATAGTAATTTGTGTAGGTTTGACGCTGCACGATTCAAGTAGACCCGTGACGATATCCATGATAGCCGCAGCTTCTTTACAGTTTCTGAAGCTATGGCCAATCTAAAATAAGAGACACATTACCATTTTTTTATTACTTTGCATTTTTTACATGACACAATATGCGAATTGTGTCATGTTTTTGTATCTAAAACCTCCAAAACA
Source organism: Folsomia fimetaria (assembly GCA_034695645.1). Classification (NCBI taxonomy): domain Eukaryota; kingdom Metazoa; phylum Arthropoda; class Collembola; order Entomobryomorpha; family Isotomidae; genus Folsomia; species Folsomia fimetaria. The sequence goes on from JAQFZJ010000703.1 coordinate 13,501, forward strand.
TGCCACAATATGCATATTGTGGCATGTTTTATAGGTTTAACATTAAAAACATGACACAATATGCATATTGTGGCATGTTTTGGAGATCTTGGGCCACCAAAACATGCCACAACTAGTCAATTGTGTCATGTTTAGGTGTTTTGAATACAATAATCAACGTAAATTTACCTTTTCTTCTATTGAATCCTTCTCCTTCATGTCTTTGATAAGAATGGGACTATTCGCAAAGTCTGGAAACATCTTTAATATATCCGGTCCAATTTCGGTCTCCCTTGTACTGATACAATCGGCGTCCTCGAGATTTCCGCCGTATGTCACATACGAAACGACATCCCTTATTTTCGGTGACATCCTGTGCTGTTTGTTGAGAACAGTGAAGGGGGGGTGTGACTCGGATGCTCTCCCTAAAGCTCCCCATTCCAGTGGTGATTTATTCAATCCAGCTGTTTTCGACGCAAATGAATTCAGCTGAGGTTGGAGCTGCAGATGATCTCCGGTAAGCAAAATCCGATTTGCCTTGACTCTTGCAAGCACCAGAGATGCTGGTTGTGTGATTTGCCCGGCTTCATCTAAGATGAGTGTTCCAATCGGAAGATGCTTCGCTGCTTCTTCAACTCGCTGATCACCCATGGTCGACATCGTCATCACCAGAAACTGTGTTTTTTTCATAATAATTTTTTCGATCTTCTTCTTCTTATCCTCCAGTATCGTCCGTTCCCCAATTTTTATTTTGTTGTATCCTTGAGTCTCGCATTCTGAAAATTAGTAGATAATTATAATTTTGCACTTCCAACATCACACAATTGCAGATTGTGTGATGTTGGAAGTGCAAAGTTATTACATAATCCCATATCATGGATTGGTTTGATATTTGAGATATTTTTGTTGTAAAACCAAAATAAAAATCGGTACTTACTTTCTGTAATTTCGTGAATTTCTTCGTTGTCTCGCCATTCTCTTGATTCCTGGACCAATTCGTGCAACAGTTGGATCTTCGTGTTCTGAGAATTGCAGAGATTCGATTCTCTTATTTTCGACATGACACGTACAACTTGGAAATCCAATCCGAATTGTTCGATAAGAGTTGTTATCTTCTCCGCAACTCCATCTGCGGACTCATTTGAGGGGGTGCAGACAACGATGAGTCCGTTTTCTTTCAGGGCGAGGATGATGCTGATTATGGAGATGTTGAAAGACTTTCCAGTTCCTGGAGGTCCCTGGATACAGCTAACTGATGACACGAGGGCTTTGTTGAGAGATTCCAACTTGAAATAAAATAAAATGCATTTTATTTTAGGGTTACCAAATACAATCTACGATAATTATACTGAGTATTACCTGCCGCTTGTTCAATATGCTCATCATGGACTGGATGATTCTTTCGATTTCAAGCGAAACTTCTTTATATTGGACATCTGTTCCAAGCTCCCATCCCTGCTCCCGGCCAAGAACGAAATTGAGGAATGGATGGGGTTTAATTTCATTATTCTTCCATTTGTTTATGAAATGTCGGGTGTTGGCGTATTCGATTTTGTCAGGTTTGGCTTGGACATGGACAATCTGTGATCTGCTTGGAATGTATCCAGGGTCGACGTATAATTGGACTTGAAGTGTCAATTGGTAATCTGATGGACCTTCTTTTATGTGGCGGACCCTTCCTTTAAGTACTTCTGTCTTCTGATAGGTTCTTCCTCTTGTCTGAAAAAAAATTAATTAATAGATATTATTAATTAAGATTGTATTCATAGATTTAAATTACCAAAACATGCCACAATTTCGAAATTGTGGCATGTTTTGGTGTCTGCAACTACCACAACATGTCACAATTACGCAATTGTGGCATGTTTTGGTGGTTTCAGATACAATAATCAACGTAAATTTAGTTAAAAAAAAACATACCTGTTGGTTTTGTTCAATCTGAATGGTGAGGGTAACTTTCTTCACAGAGTAGCGAATATTGGTAATACACCAAATCTTATCTTTCTTGATTGCGAGATCAACAGCATAAATGTCCTTATTGACCTTTTTCTTTGAAACTTTAACTTCTGCGTTTTCAACGAAAGTCGTACGAATCAGACGGCAATCGCATCGGTGGAGTGCTTTGAAGATTTTTGAAGAAGTGGACCATTCTTCTTCCAGTATCGGTGGGACGATGTTGGCATATTGGGCGGCATCCAAATACGTGTATTGCATCGGTTGATGCATTATTTGAAGGTCTTGCCGTTGAACACCGCTCTTGTTGGATTCTCCCAGCATCAGACGAGTGAATGTCTCCCCTTCCCAGTGAAACGGCTCTCGGTCATCCCTGAAATAAACGAATAGTTAATTTACGTAAATCAATATACAAATGACGACTGCTTCTAAATTTTGACTTACATATTCAAACAATTGCATATGCCTGATACATATGTGAGATTGACGTATATTCCTTTGATACGGAAAGGCGAGTTGCATCTCCAACAATTGGAGCTAAATCCTGATGCTAGCATCCCGACGTCCACTACCTCCTCATCCAAAATGTCCAGTGGGACGATATCATAATTCTTTTCCCCACAATCTATTAGAACACAAATAATTGTTGATAAAGTTATTTAAACAATCATATGCAAAAGATGTGATTTTCTCACAGTCTAAATCCACGAGTTGGTCTCTTGAGGATCCCTCTTTTGGGTGTCCAAGACCCTTGCATCTGACAATTGTCGCGATTTCCGATCCAGGAACATTCGTCACGATAATTGGGTGTTTGAGACCAAGGGAGTTGTTACTGAGGAAACCTGTGATAAATAAAGATAATTATTATGAAATCAGGATAAATTAGTCAAAAAAACATGAATTCACATAAACTATTGAAGCATGGACCAATTGCCGATTATACTATGTTCATATGAAACACTTTGAACCAAATGAAAGTAAAATCGATTCGAATTTAAAAATACTTAGGAAAGCAATAAATGAGTTACTTATCGCTTGAAGATTCCCGAATGTCGACCCACATCTAAACATCGATCTGTCGTTGTCGTGATCTATTCGGCAAAATTCCAACCGTCCTAAGGAGTTCAGTACGGCCTCTGATATCTGGGCCGTATTTAAAGCAATGCCTTTCGTGTCACCATCTGCAACGCTCTTGTTGATTTGATCAATAAAGTTGGTGTTGAATAACATCCAGAATTTTCTTGACGAAGTTCCTTCAAGATGAAACTGGTCTCGCCTTTGGAAAGCTGATTTTTTGTTCACGAAATTTCCAAATGCGTCCCTTTCTTCTCCATAGTCCTGGAACACATAATTATTATTATTACAATTATTATTTATACTTACAATCATAGCTAAAAATCTCAACCAAAAAACTCATAGATAAAGGCAAATGTGCTTACCGCTTTGATTACAATATCCCTGTCGCATAACTTTCTCCCCTTTGCTTCATTTCTGAGATTGGACAGATTCCCATTGAATCCAGAAACTACAGCGGTCCTTTTCTGTCCTGCGTAAAATGTGATGGAGACCTTGCCCTCATTGTAAGATTGCCTAATCCCTGTAAACAAATTAGTAACATTAAGTTCTACAAATGTTAATGGTGACATGTGAGACATACCTGGCCATATTTCCAGAATCCCAGCTGTAAGGGATTCCTCGGTCGCCTTGAAGGACAGGTTGCCCAAAAAAATGGCGTGGATGTTTGCCATTGAGTTTTAATTATGAGGGGTATTTTACGTTAATCTGAAACAAATTAAATAAATTATTTGTTAATACATTAATTATGATATTCATTAATAATGGTTCTGGAATATGTGATGGCAAATAGAACAGAAAATTAAGAATTATAGTACTTACCTGCTGATAATTCGTTTTCCTAAACTAGTTGCTTCTGAAATAAACAAACAAACAAATAAATGCATAAATAAATAAAAACTTGGAGAAATGTCGTGTTCCATTCTCCTTTATCAATTAATCAAATTGTTGATAAAGTAAGTGCTTACCTCGTTGTAAATTGATGAATAAATTGTTGTGAATTCTTCGAATTTTACCAAAACATCAGGAGACAGAAACTGGTCATCTGATCTGCTTGACGGTCCCGCAAAGAGTGAGTGTGTATGTGCCGGCAGCGCTGAGTGTCCCACTTATGCGCTGCAATAAAGGCAAACAAGCACAAGAATTAATAATAAGAAAACCATCGCACAACCGCGTATTGTGTGATGCTCGTTTATCAAAATCTTCAAAAACATCACACAATATGCATATTGTGTGATGTTGGGTAAGTCAAAAGGTTAAAAAACATCACACAAGCGATGATGACTTTGTTAAGAAAGTGATTAAATTTATCAGTTAATTAATGTTGTAAAATATGTGATGGATAATGGAATGAAAAACAAAGAATGCTTGTATTTACCTGCTGATAATTCACTTTTCTGAAGTAGTGGATTCTGAAACAATTAATTACATAAATAAAAAATTAAATGAATAAACAAACAAATTAAAAGTTTAAGAAATTAATTTAATTCACATTTATCACTGAATCAAGTCGTAAATAAATAAAGTACTTACCTGCTTGTAATTTTTAGAATGATTGGCGTAAATTCTCCTAACTTTTTAAAAAAGCAAGAGACGAAACCTGGACATCCGATCAACTCAGAGGTCCTGGTGGGAATGAATGTGTTTGTGCCAGCAGAGCTGAGTGTCCCACTTATTACTTACGTGCTGCAATAAAGGCAAACAAGCACAAGCATTAATGATCAGAAAAACATCGCACAATAATTTACAAATAAGCAAGAATTTACGAAACAAATAATTATATGGATATCATAAAAATATGCTTACCTTTTAAATCTGGACTGAAATGTTGTAAATTGACTGTTGTTGATTGGCGTAAAATTGTTGTGAATTTTCTAAACATTCAGGAGAAGAGAACTTCACATCTGCTCTGCTTGGAGCTCCCGGTGGGAATGAGTGCTGGTACCGACAGTGCAAAGTGCCCCACTTATGCGCTGCTGTAAAAACAAAGAAACATGACAATACTTATCTAAAACATCGCACAATCGCAAACATCACACAATGACTGATTGTGTCATGTTTTAGATAACTATGAGGGCTAATAACATCACACAATCGCATATTGTGTGATGTTGGGTCGTCAGAATCTCACCCAACATGACACAATCGCCGATTGTGACATGTTGGGTCGTCAGAATATTCAAAATCATGACACAATATGCATATTGTGTCATGATTTTGAATATTCTGAC
>JAQFZJ010000704.1:0-18709 GCA_034695645.1 Folsomia fimetaria
CCAAAGGAGAAGCTGAGCCAGAAATTATCAGTTTAATTTGGGACGGTGAACAAATCTGTGATGACAACGGGAAGACCCTTAATGACATCAAAGCGTCCAGAGCAAGTAGAATCGTCGATAATAACAGGAGGCCTTCCCCACCAACACCACTGGGGAGAGAGTGGCGCGTTGTGAACTAGTCAGTACATATCATTTGATCGCTGTATGCCATTTTATATCGGTATTATTAATCAAGCAATTTGTCATTTTTATTTTGATACAGTAGTATTATAAAACATACGCATGTATTACTACCGACGATATATTACAGTGCATTGCGTCTATGCCTGTATATTTTTATAATAAAAAAAGTGTCCTCATGAAACAACAATCTATATTTTAACAGAATTCTGTCTTAACTTTACTCAAACTATATTATACTTTGTTTGACCATCATAACCTCCCAGAATCCTAGAATTCGGTTCAATCACTATCATTTTCTCCCTTCAAAGAAATAACCCAAGGTACACAATACAGACGAACTTGAAGGCAGGGTCCGTCAATAGAAATGTTGCACAATTGTCACTCTTACATAAATTTTTGTGATTCCTTCCTCTTTTCGGAACAAAACGAAAGAATACAAGTCAAGGTTCCTTCAACTTGAGTAGAGTCAATTCTCAATGAATAGGGAGCAAGTTTATTTAAAATGAAATTTCACTGTTCTCCTCTTCAAGGAACTCAACTACCAATGCAATCAACATTAACAACAACAAATTCAACAATGTAAGAAGAATAAAGCCAGAGGAGAACAAACCAAAGTAAAACTCATGGTTTTCAAGTTTGGAATCTACAGGTTTACAAAACTGACGTCAAGAGGAAGAAAAGCACTTCGCTCAAAGTTATTACAGGTTTCTTGAGCTCCGTGCAATCATCAATGATCAAAGTTGACAGTTTTTCAAAAATGTCGAAGAAGAAGAGATCGAAGGTAAGGATGGGTGGATAAGGCAAGGTATATGTATAAGTATGCATGACAAGGTAAAGTAGCTCACCTTCCAAACTCGCCCTGCTAATATTTTGATACATTGAAACTTTCAAACTTGACACAAAGCAAATTCCAATCTAAATAAATGAAGTATTATGCAATCATGGAATTTCCCTTATTCTCACAAATCTCTCATTTAAATCTCTCCCCTCAATTACAGGATTCATTCCAAAGTTTTGGAATAAGGAATTTTGGCTGATGTTGTTATAAACCTAACTTTTTCAATAAAGTTCATGGGATAGATGACAAAGCACTTCAATCCACTGCTTGCAGTTGTGGTGGATGATTGAACGAAAATTGAAGTTCTTCTGATTTTACGCTATACGCTTTCTTGCATGTTAAATATTACAAAGGTTCATAAGGCCCAACTAAAGGTTGAATACCTGGCTAATATGAAAGTAATAGGATTACTGGAATGTTTTCTTTCAGGAATCGAGATTAATGGGCTCCCTTTCCTCTCTCGGGATTCACTTCATTGGATCTCCATCAGTCATTTGGGTCGTCTTGGGACAACAGGGCAAAGAGGACAAGAGGACCTCGTCGTGACAAATGTTGTAATCAGTCGGTATATAGCTCCACCATAGTAATTATTAAGCATAGCATACAAAACTCCATTTCAAGCTATATATAGCCTACAACGCATATCTATCTACAAAATCGGCATTACATACAAATATTTCTTTACAGAGTTGCTTACATTACAAAACTTGTTGAGCATCCATCTATGCATTAATCATTTGTTACGATTTTGTTAGATTTCATTTGAATATTAAGTCAACAACGCTAACAGGAATAATAGATTAAACATCGCCCTCATCAATTGAAAGTGAAAGTCCAAAGGACCCAAAAATAGACTGAGTGGGCAAGTTAATTCATTTTTTCTTGATTGAGATTCGTCATCATTTTCCATACACAACACTTTACTTTACACTGCCATCATCCCGCAGTCTAATAAATGAAAACGTGGTTTATTTCATTTCCTGATAAATCAACACTTTGAAATGAAATGATGGTGTACCTTGGTCCTATTGAGCAAAAAGTATCCTGCTGATTTTATGACACTCTGTCACGTTCCCCAAAGCCTTTATCGTCTCTTCTGGGGTTTTATGGTCACTTCAGATAATATTTATTATCTGCTCCCTCCGTTCCTTCCTATATACATCATATGTAACAAACTCACATGTGGGGACAGCAAAATCATTTCCATCATGTTTTGTACCCACACAACTATATTTTGTGGAATTACTCCAAACTTAAAGTCATTATTATTATTATTCCTATTCCTTCATCAAATCAGACCAACAACATATACGCAACTTTAACACTACATAGCTTCTTCATACAACTAAACTAGCAAATAAATGAGGTGTACCCATATCCTTCCTTCTTATACATACATAAGGGATGAAGGTTTTATTTATTTCCAACTTTCGTGGTATTATTATTATTACGACTGAATTATACTCTTCTATTTTGCGGGCTCACATTGGATTTTCAGTGTGTTTATACCCATTATTATTATTTTTCTTTTCTATAAGCAGTATAACAACACAATGAGAGAAATAAGAAGTGAATTAATGGTGGAAGGAAAACTATTGTGCAATCCTAGGGCAGGGAAATGGCTAATGTTTGTCTGTCCACCAATATCAGATTGAGATTGAACATCCAGCACAAAACAGACTGCCTGAATAAGAGAATAAAATATGTATAAGAAGAATACAACACAATAAAATGCCAGGTTTGATTCAAACCGTTTTTGAATTGAATTGAAGGAAAACGACAGAATTATTCTTCTTCTTTCCGGATAATTTGGTACCGAATGAGACAGAACGGAACTCGTGGCTTATTATTTCTTGGATAGCATCACAGTTAAAGTTGAGAATGTAAAGGTAATGTGTATTCACGAAAGAACTGAATTAAGTTCCTTCAAAATGCATTTTTCTAAAATCATAAAAAATATGAAAATTCCAACCCGAAACAAAAAATGCCATACACTACACTTAAAAAATGAGATGGTATAGAAAATGTGAAATTAACTGTTACTCAGCCGATCTTTATTTTCAACCAACTCATCAAAACGGCTCAAACGAGGGAAGAATTGGGTGAGGATTAAGCAATTTATTTTTATTTTATGTTCCTCCCAACAGACCGTCCCACATCCATTACAAATTTTAGTTAGAAAAGAGAATCGTTCTTCCGAGCTCATGAAAATCCCATCAAATGAAACTGAAACTTTTCCCTCAAATAAAATAGACAGAGATAGAAACATCAGAAAAGTTAGTTATTAGCTGCAGCTTATATTCCGCATCAAATTATATTATTACTTATGTTCATGCGCACTCATCTTATTTGATTTCAAATTTAGTACCCCTCCTTCTGCTACTGGTTTAGTTTAGTGTGTAAATGACAAGAAAAAGATGTTGAACTTCAAAACTCAACCAACCAACCATAATAATTGTATCTGTAGTAAATGTGGGTATGATGACTGACTGAGCCGTAGTGTAGTAGTAAAGTAAAGAATTTTGATCTTGTTGCAGCTCAAAAACTAAATGGAGACGGTTGACAGGATTATGAGTATTGGAATTTTGGGGGATTTCAAAGTCCAGCAGAGATAATGCCATTTTCGTTTTTGAGTCTGCTTTGTATTAACAATATTAACCTTGGTGAGGTTTTCTTCGTAAACCAATTCTCTTGGGCAATTCGGTTAAAAGTTGATCTTGGAGCGTTGTATCACTTTTTTTGAAGATTTTCTACTGAAAAAATTATTTCAACTCCTTTGAGGAAAGGTTTGGTTGCTTCCTTCCTCATTTATTCCTCCGAATTTTTGTCTCCCTCTAATTTATGGTACTTTTGAGTTAGTTTAGCTTTATCATGTAAGTTTGAATATAACGTTGCATGGTTTGATGAACCGTGTGTGTACGGAGTTGACCCAAGTCCCGGTTCGTTCTAAAAGCAAAATAGGCAAGCAACGAAAAACGAAAATGTGGAACATATGGCACCCAAATTTTATAAACTTGAAAATTGGAACAAATCTGGGTTTTCTCGGCTTAAATATGATTTCCGTTGAATAGTGGAGTGAGTCCGCCATACGTACGCAATTGGAGCAAAAGTGAATCTTTAGGATTAGGCAGGCAGTAGCAAAAGAAGAAAAGCATAAGTAAAAGTATAAACACTGACAATGAACAAACATGGATTTTTCTGTTATTCACGCGTGTGTTGGTTGTCCATTCTCCAAGATTAGGAAAGAAAAAAGAAGAAGAAAAAAGAAACGTGTTTTGTCCGTGTTCATATGTCAACAAGACAATTCCACCATTTAGAACTCAACTCACTCAAGAAGAAGCCATATAGCAGAATTGTAAAACGGTTTTGACTTTAAATTTTGGGTAAATAATCAAATCGCAGTTTTGTCAAGGATTCTTGTATCTATATTGCATTTGAAGAGCAAGTCGAATTTTCAAGAACACACAGAGAAAGTTTGATTATAATCAGTTACTACAAGGATAAACCAAACCACATATGTGAGATACAATCGTGTGCAACTTGTTGATCACTACTTCCAATCAACGCCACAAAAGTATATGACCAAACCAGATGTTGAGCTTTATTCTTAGTAATGCACAAAATGTATTTTAAACAGCAGATTGATCTTTTTCTTTGCCTGCTGGACATTGCAAACAATGCACGGTTTGTAGAAAATAAGGAAGTGTGTATAAGCAGTCTGGACCATTTTTCTGGGACCTTGTGCCCACCTTTTATGTCACTAATAATGTCACATACTCGTGTGCCAAACCTCTTTGAGTGTGATGGTCGACAAAATACGTAAATAAAGATTTCTTCTTAATGAATGATACCGCATATGCAATATCACCACACCACACCACCCTGCTCTTACACTCAAGAACTATATTCAAATTTAAATCTTTTCCAGAAGCCGAATGTTACAAAAGCATAAGAATTGTTCCGGTTCACTGGTTTGTAATGAAGTTTTCAATATGCCTTCGGTGACCTTAAGTCTAAATTACGATGTTTGATGAATTCAATTTCAATTACTGCACACAAAAATTATCTTGGGTTTAGCTAAGGAGAGCAGAACCAAGCCACATGCATACATACACATATTCCTTTTGTCGTAATTTGTTGATTGTTGTCCGTATTATAGGTGGTTCAATGAAACGAAGGATTATGAAAGAAGTTGTTGCGCTTTGTGTCCTTTAATGGAAGGAAGTTCACACATTACCACTCTTAATTTAAGGAAAGGACACACGATACAGAATGAAAACCACTTGACATGTGAATAACTGACCATGCATGTATATGAATGGCTGGACATTTATGTATGTATTCCTCAATGGGAGTGGTGGTCAGCATTATTGGTGAGGTGACTGTTCTTTTCTCAGGAAAGTGTGAGTGCACTCACAGAATTTGAGACTTTAAATTTCCTTTAAAACTGTGAAAATCGACTATTTTAGGAAACTCACTAGATTGTTGAATGTTCCATCTCAAATCAATAAGGAATACTAAAAGTGTGAATGGAGTGGTAATGAGAACATATATATAATTATTATTATTAGTATTTGAGCAATTCCATGCTCAGAAGGTGTTTTGAAATTCATCTTAGATTTGCTTTGCTACTCATACTCATATGTTAACCCTCTGAATGTGTATGACGACGGCATGTCTAACTCTTTATAAGAGTATCTTTATAAGAAAGAACTAGGTCAGTATTCCATTGAGGACAAGAAAGTCCCAATTCACCTCGGTCACTCTGTCTTTTTCTCATTCATCATCTTCTTCTTCTTCTTGGCGGAGAGTGACCAACAACGTCTGAAGAAGTCTGTAAGGGATAGCGCTCCTATTGTCACCTGGTGGATTTCCAATCTTCGGTTTTTTCTCAGATTGGAATTCCAAGGAAAGGGTGACAATTGTTGGGCGTTGTACTTTTGTGGTGTGTCTGTTTTGTGGTGCATAATGGACTGCATGATTTATTTCCGTGTACTTTCTGTTTTCACGTCCTTATGTATGTATGCATACCATCCGTACATACATGATTTTATCACCATGTTCAATCAAAGGACACAATGCTAAGCCACACGCTGCTCCTGTGTACTTGAGACTTCACTTTTCTCTCACAATTCTTCATAGCCATTCTTTCTTTACTTGATGATGATGTCATTTCGCAGTCGGTATTTATAGCTTGGTTGGTCAGTTTTAGGTGATAAAGGTTACAACTTCTTTGATCCATCCATAAGCTATTGTATTTTTAGAGATTTGTTGTCAATACAAATTTTTTGATGTATATGCAACTTGTAAACTACAATAACTTTTAATGGTCGGTCGGTGCATGTTTTTGTTATAAACGACAAATTCCTTGGTTTTGGATCTGATACAAGATTGCTTATTCAAGTTTTGGATGTTAGATAACGTGTCAATGTGTAAGTGTCCGGTTACTTCATGGATTGAAAAGTATAAAGGAAGTTGATCTGCTGGATGGTAAAAGTTGAAGTTTGGGTTCATGTAAAAAATAAGAGCGCATGCATTTGTAAACTGAATAAAAATAATTCTTGGAATTGAAAGCTACATAAAAAAATGTTAATGACAATACCCACCAAGAAATTACATATCATTATATTGCTGTCACTTTGCATGCAATAAAACATAAAGTAAAGAAACACGGTATAACCACTATTTATCAAGTATGTATAAAAAGAGCAAGGTGCAATTGCAATAATAAATAAATAATAATAATGTGTCCAGACCATTATTACATATCCTCTACCCAATAAACAAATGCAGCTTGTAATGTACATATGTAATATACTAACAATCCACCGCCGATAATTTACGATTTATACTAAAGAACAAAACTGCATTCAATTAAAGAAGAATAGAACATGAGACGAAAAAGAATGCTACTGCTTGATCTCTTACAATACATAACGTGCATTGTATAAAACTTGTCCATCTTGTTCAGACCCCACAACCACAACCACAACTAACAATCAGTCCAAGATACATATTTGATGCTAATGTAAAGAGAGAGAAAGAGAGACCAATTGTAAAATTATTGCGTGGCACATGCCAAAAATTTGCATGGTTGCATTCAAAATCCAGCCAAGAACAAATAGTTTCGCTATTAGTCGCCGTTGTGAATCGCAGACTTTTAGAATTTGAATAAAAGAATTACTTGTATAATCAAAAAATGTTCCATCGTCTAAACTCTCATTCTCATAAAAATTCGCCCTACGTTTTGCACCCTTCTTCATCGTCTCGTTGTTGTCTTTAGTGCTGGATGAAATCAACAAAGAGGTTGCTTTGCTATGTATGCATACATTAGTCCAGCCAGAGTGCCATGCCGACCGGCCCTCATCATCTCATCTCATTTAAGAATATTTATGTTACATTTTACACAGCAGAGCTGTTAAAGGAAAAGGTGAAAGAATTATGGGGATCAATTTGCATAAACCAATTGGTTCTTTTGGACACATACAAAGCACAACGAATTGACAACCTTCTCCGGTTTTGCACATATTTTATGAAATGATAATTGAAATTTTCAAATAAATTCAGAATTGTTCTCTTTTCACTCCGAACGTCTTTGACTGCATCCGTCAATTAATATTAAGTATGGAATATTTTATGTCGTATGCATTTATTTGAGATTGTCTGCGGTTATTTGCACTTTCACAAGGAATGACATACATTACAGATCGTGAAGGATTATGCATCCAAATAAAAGTAAAGTTTTATTGAATTGAATTAATCTTTCACAATTTATCAATTCCTGTTTCTCCGTTTATTTTATTTTTTGTATTTCTCCCTTTTATAGAACCTCTTCATATAAAGAAAAATGTTTCTCACTTTTATGTGTAGTGTTTGGGTATATGTTTTATCTGGACGAATTCAATTACCACACATCTCAAAAGAAGCAAGTCGTATTTTAACTGCCATATATAAAGTCATGTCAATACTCTCTCGTTTTAAAGTGGAGTGTGAAGTTTAGTCCTATATGTGCTTATTTATGTGAATGTGCAACCTCAAGTGTAAATTGCAATTGGAAATTTGTAAATGTAAAACATTCGGCCTCTTTTAGATTCCTTTCGCATGTTTATGTTCTATTATGGAGATTTTTAATAATTCAATAACCAACAGGACCAGTGAATTTTACGATTTGTTCTCTATAAGCTCTTTTTTACACTGCTGAGTAGGATGCTCATTCTGTGATGCAAATTGAACAAGACAAATATTAGCATTTCGCAATGATTCATTGTGCTGGAGAAGATTATCTGCATGTTTATTATATTTCTAAGAAAATGTCCACTTTGAAAGGTCCGTTAAAATTTTTGAAGTGTTTACAAATTACATTCGAGCGAAATCGGATCCTTCTTCCCGTGAATGAAGGAACAATTGCTTCGGATTTCGTATTAGTTGCATCACATCTTTCGTGGTTAATTTGGAGTTGGAAATGGACGACGTCGATGATGAGAGATTTACCAATGTACGAGTTTCAGCCAATAGTATAATTGTCATGATTGAAATCGTGAAAATCTAAATAATTCAAAATATGAAATTATGAAAATTTAGAAAATATTGAAGTAGACTTACCAAGATCACACGACACATCATAGTGACAATTCTCCAATTCAATAGATACCTCTATTCTTGAGGTTTTCTATAACATATTCCACTAGCTGTACCTTTTATCTGTAGTAAATAACTTCTTAACCTTAAAATTGCTAGTATAGGTAATTATCGTTAAGAATTTCTTATCTAGATTGCTACTTATTTACCGGATCTTACAACCACACAGAATACAGAGTATCTGTATTTTCATAGACTTGAATTGTGGAAAAATCATTTACTTGCAGATATGAGTGCAACGAAATTCATCACTGGGTTGAAAAAGCATCACAATAATAACCCAACCAATCGCCAGTACTGTCTCGTATTTCAGTAATAAATAACTAATCAGTAATCCGGTTATTGCATTCTTAGAAATCTCATTAATGATTATTAGATTATGATTAGTTACCTCATTCCGAAGGTCAAACTATTCTAAAGTCCATTGTCCCAGCTTATTGGTTTACACAAAAGTTATATACTACTACTGGTCATTTCATTGAAATCGAATCCTTGTAGAATTAGCATTACCTGACCAAAGACACTGACATCGACTAGACACCCACCTGGACGAAATATTAAACCTGAACATGAAGTAAGCATGCAAGCAGAGCAGCACCTATTTTGCAACCAGTTTTTAAGCATATTATTCTATTCATTAATGGTAGTCCTTATATACTTACCTACTAAAATGATCCAATCCAACCAATACTGATCATTCCCTGGGGAAGGACGGATAATATTGAACAGCTTTCATGTAAAAGAAGCTTTTAAGCACAATTTTTTTTACTGTCACCAAACTATTCTCTTACAAGTTTAAGCCGGATTATATGCATTATTTCAAGAAAGTGCCGAATCCGTCCATACAAATTGGTTCAACAATATCAGCAATTTTAATGCTTCTTCTTAAGTCATCCTAATGGCACTTTAATAACGTGACCAAGACAAAGGGGAGTTTGGATGGAGGAATGGACTAGTAGTCAATAATGTTTAAGAGGTCCTACCTTCCTTCACCTTCCTTAATTTATTTGTTTCTTAAAAGCTAGGATGGTCCGTGGTGGTCATTCAACAAAACAAGTCCAACAATGGTCTAGTTAATTGATCCGGTGCTGCTGCTGCTGGGTCCTAAATTCTACCTGCGTGCATCTTTCCACTTATTTAATGAAGTAAAAGTAAATATTGCATTTATTCCCATAAACCTCATTTACACCGCTCAAAAAGGTTCTCGATGGATTAAACAATGGGAACACAAAACACAATCTTCTTCCCAAAAAGTGAAGTGGCCTTAAGCACATTACAGATATTACCTTCGCAGCATTATCACCATCAGATTTTCCACACTTTACTTGAATCTCCTATTGAAAATGTGCAATAATTCACGCGTTCTGAAACCCGTAGCAAACCATTATTACCATTTCATGAAAATCAACTAGTCCCAAAAACTAGTGGATAGAAATCATATAACAACTTTCCACGAATTGGAAATCTTTAAACTTGTTCAAATAAAAATTGTCCATTTCCCCACATTCATAAATCTAACTAACCCGTGAAAACTAAAGTCATGGAACGAAATAAAGGAATTATTATTAACATAGCTACATAGCTAAAGAAAATCGAGAACGGAGGGCCAAATTCCTTTCTTTAAAACCAATACCACCACAATTCATTCATTTTGATTTATTTAGAACACATCATGAAATGTGAACTAATAGGACATTACGGTTGAGAGAGAATTGATGATAATTTTATTCCAGAATTTGCTCCTCGTCCTTTCTCTCCCGTATATATTCATTCAAAGAAAGGTTCTTCTTATGTATATGGTTTAAATCTTTCTCTTCATCCATTCTAATAAATGACAATGTTTTAGTAAATTCGAAATTTTAGTGGCTTTGACTCTGAGAGAAGCAATAATTTAAAAGAGAACCAGCCAAGTCCTGACCTTTCATTTTTCGTCTCGTTATGTGGTCTCATCGTGTGATGATGAAGGTGAGAAGAAATGCCGTATATGGAGCAAAAAGTACCATTTTAGTACGCTCCAACCACAAATTATGAGAAATTAAAGGATAACAAGGGGAAGAACACAAGGAAACAGCGGCACAGAGTGACAAATTATTATTTTAATATCTCTTCCCGTTATAATCGACCTCACGGGACTGTCTACTTGGTCCTCCAGGCAGAAGAGGCAACTTTCCTGCTCAATTATTATTAGTCGCAACCTTTACCCCTTAGCAGAATACATACATAACTGGACAAAACATAAAGAGTCTCATCTTCATCCTTTGAACCTACATACATAACTAACGACCCCGTAAATTACGAGCTGATTTTTCATTTGTTTTGAGAAATTGAAATTGTAAATTCAGCTGCTGTTGCGTTTTTCATATTATTATTCTTCTTCTCTGTCGACCTCATATATTTCCTATTACTTGTCTGCATACATAATATTTTGGTGTTGTATGGTATTAAGTTAAGAATAATAGGTGAGAGACCACCACATCAAATCAACAACATATCCACGCATGAACTGAAAGGCTTTTCCCATCCCAACGTAACATTACTTCTTTTGTTTCTAAAGTGAAGGTGAAGGTGTGATGCCTTATTCTTTGACTTTCGGACCGTAGCTAATCCACAAAAGTAAACCTTAGTAGTGCTAAAAGAAGTTATAAGGCACACTCCCTTATAACACATCCCTTCTCTTCTCTTCTGTGTAAATAAATATTCAGATCCAGTTGAGTGAAACAAGGAGAAAGGTTAACCGTTCATGATTGTAGTTTAATGCTCAATTTTCAACTTTTTGTGCCCCTTGGTAAAACCCGTAAAATCTTGCATAGTTTTAAAATTTACGGATAAGAATTCATGAGTGTGAAGGCCACCATACCAAAGGGGTCAGGAATTATTATTCTTTCTTGCAATGGATGGATGCAAACTTCACAAACCGCATCGTATGTATGTACATTCATGTCCACATGTGGAGTGAAACATGAAATGACCAATTTCATCCATGTAATTGGGAATTAAAAATGTAATTCGTGTATCTGGGCGTGTACCTAGTTTAACCTTTGGTCGCTATAGTTTTAGTGAGTTTGTATCTACATGTTACATGCATCAGTTTTAATTTGCAGAATTTTCTGAAAAATTGATCTGATGTCAAGACGTCAATGAGAATATATGAATTGAACAAAGAAAAGTATAGAATTTGCAATGAAATACAAAAATGACGTTTACTTAATTTAATTACCCATGTATTCTTAAATGAAGCAAAAGCAGCCATTGAATGTATTTTGAAAAGTTGATGGCTACCAGCGATATCAAAGTAAATTTGCGCTAGTCAACCAAATTGCACGAAGTTTCCAGAAATTTCCTAAATTAATTCGACTAAGGACATTACACATTATATGAGTGCAAGAGAATTTGAAAACAAAACATCGGATCTATATAAAACATAGATAAGTTCCATCACATCAATTTATTCCTGTGCCTACTGCTCATGTTTTCTGCAGTTATTAAAGGTGCATGTACATTGGTAATAGATAGCTGAGCATTGGAGTGTCTGAACTGAGCATTGTGAGTGGATGTAACTTTATTAATCTGCACTGGAAGAGCTGGAATGAAAGTAAATTTCAATGGGATGAACACATCCATTCACATCCATTCATCCTTTTCATTTCTATATAAGAATTACAAAAAAACTTCTATTAATTCATTCAATCCAATAACGGGTTTTTATTGTTTAACTCTTAAACAAACTTCCGTTTTGTGGTGTTTATGGTATTTCCCCTTCAACATTGACACAAAAGTAGAGAGATTCTCAATCACTCGGATATCGACCAAAGGTACAGTTATAGTTATCCCAGTTAGATTCGTGTGGTGTACATATAGCCTGAGTTTGTGGTTATTATTTTATTGCACAAAATCATTCATTTCGTTTTAAATTTATTTAGGATGATAGGCTTGTTTATCATCTCTCATAGGAAAGATCTATGCCATAGGATGAACATTATTGTTACTTTTACTGACAACGGTTTCATTTATTGAGGGCAATTTGTACAATGAATGATAACATTGACATGTGCACAAACATTAACTCTCACTTCCTCCGGTTGTAGAATGTTGATTCAAAAATGTGAATCATTTTAATCGATTTACGTGCACAGTTGCTGTTCATACTGACTTTATCCTAAATTACGGTAACAGTTGTAGTAGCAGGGAATAATAATAACGTTAAATAAGAATGCATGTACACAAAAAGTTGTAAAGTCTCATCCTAGCACACACACACAACAGTAAATGCTTACTCCAGGCGTAATCAATTATTCCATATACGATACGACACATACTTGTCCATACCACTCAACGAACTTCCTAAAAAAAGAGTGTGATCTTCTAAGTAGTGATTTGAGCCTCAACTCGACTATTATCACGAAATTAAAGAAATTGTGGGTGTGTAAATGAGGCAAAGAAGATAAAAATGGTAACAATATTGAAACCACCCAATGCCCACAGCATTTCGTAAACGCACACTTCCATCATTATACACGTTATCATTATCACCAAGAAAAAGTGATAGCAAATAAATACACAATGTATGGTAGGGGGTATGGATAAAAAGTATATGTATTCGACGACATAACGGTCCCCTGTTAATTCACATCCTGTTCAATTGTTCACTGTTCATCATCACGGTGAATTTATTGGATAACAAGATAGGAAGGAATCCAGTCCAGTCTAGCTATTTCTGGTGGGTGGTTGGTGCCATCAAGTATTAGTTATGCCGTTGGATACTAATAATACACAAACAAAAAAACAAGGTGAATTTTACAAACTACTCTTCTATTAAATGAATACCATCATATTATTGAATTCTATAATGTTTTTCTAAAAATTTGTGTCTTGTTTGACAGCATTTTAACAACCGAAGAGATGATGGGAAATTACATGGCTTGCATTGCATTATATTAAATGAGAGAGACAAACAGCTATTCTTAATATAGTATAACATAACTGATGCTGCCTCACAATGGCCAACTCCAACCGAGTCTAAAGGGAATGGTCAGGTCAGACCATTGTCTCCGCAAGAAGTAAAATAAATGAAATGAATAAAAAATCTTTTGTATTCAATTTCTATATTCCAACAAGTCTCATCTAGCTTATAAATTCATTTGTTTATACTTATAGGGAAATTTCATGGTATGAATTCCCGTTAGCATTTCACACTTGAATTGAACTCTTGTCTGTTGAGACAGACAAGAGATCATGCCCTTAGTTCCATCCATCCGTCCAGTGTTGTACACTACAAAAAATGAACGGTTCTTTGTGAATCAACTGAAAAACATACAAAATAATAATACAAATAATATATTATACTTGTTGGTACTGTGCGATGTACATACATGATGAATAATTTAATAATCCACATTTTCCTCTAAAGAAACCCGCTTGTCATCCACACATCAAACTCAATGTATCAATCAATTTGCATACTAAGTTTTTGAGAGATGTTCTTATTCCACACTCGGAAAGCAATGTCAACAATTGACAATCATCCATGACGAGTTATGTATTATGGATGGAGATCCCACTATCCTGTATCATATGATATATGTGGTGTTCTTCATCCTGCTTGAAAAATTTAGTTTTAATCCCTTCTAATGAATTTTGATTCATTATGTGAAAAGTACCGCTAGCCCATCACTTTGCATGTGGCAAGGGAATAAAGAAAGGTGCGCGCGCACTGTTGTTTAGAAAAGTTCACAATATTTTATTTAGTATGCAGGACTAAATGAAAAATGAAACGTTGGGAGAATTGTTTCTCATCAAAATGTCATCACAGACAAGCCAACTGCATTTTATAAGTGGCTGGCTGCTGGTTGATTATCATGATACTTGACAGCACATCAGAAGGGGGTCTGTCCAGGGTGCATTACAGTTTCAGTTGTCCAGCGTATCCAATTCTATAGTGAACACGTTGTAATAAATAAAACACAATAAATTCACACCACACAATACCCATCCAACAGAGTTGAAGAAGCGTGGTCTCTAATTTGTAGCGTTTATTTGTACACATTGCCGACTTGGGATGAGATAATGATAATATGATGAATAAACCTCTACATAACATACATGAAAGAGAATGAAAGTATCTGTAGCGTGTAAACCTAAATAATATGTGAAGGACTTTTTCTTTGATGAATTGAATTATTGGAAGGAGACAAGAATAAAGAATACATATAAGCGTCCTGCGTTCCCTACATGTTACCATATTGTCTGCAGTGTATGTATGTAATAACACCAATGTACAGATAAATATACAAATCCATGTATAAATTCTACAGAACAAGAAGAAAAAGCAGGAAGGCTCTTCTTCTCTCGGCTTTTTTATTATATTCAAAGTAATCTTGGCCCTTGATCTGAGAAACAGACAGTTAGAAATGTAATGCGATGGTCAGGGATATAAATGAATGTATGATGGGATGAAATGAAAGAGGGAGAACAAGAAATTAGAGAATAAATAAGGACCGATGGATTAGAAACCACAATATCTTTGGGGACAATCTTCATAAATATCATGCTCTCTCTCTCTCTCTCTTGCATATAAGACTTTACTTTGTATTGAATTTGATAAACATTTCCTATCTTATTTGCATGATTTCATTCCAGGAGCAACAAGTTTTTGTTGCTGGTTTCGGTCGGATCATCCCTTCAAGTACAAAGAATCATCCTTCTTGCTACAAATTTTGTTGTGACGGGATTACGCAAAACAAGAGAAAGATACAGAATCCATAGAGCTGGAGTTGGAGAATAAGATAAGATTTTGATCATTTTGGACGGACGGAGCACAATGAGATGAGACTTATTACTATCTCTTCGAATGGATCTACTGGACTTGGGGATGAAGAGGAAAGCAGGGGTTCATTGTGATGCATATTACAAAGCTTCAATCGTGAATCTTGTTCACGCTCATGTTTGCTTGTCATTAAACCATGTCCTTCTCACCAGGGCACAAATGACACCGTTATTCCCCTGAGGTTCCCTATGACTTCACTTGGAGGATCCCACTCCACTATCTGTACCACTCATTATCCTATTATGGATACCATCACACCTTAGGCTATGAAGAATGTGGTTTACACATATATCAACACAATTATTGTCTATGGCCAGGTGAGATATTATTTGTTGATGAAAATCTCGCGATGATTACAACGGAATCTGTTTTTTTTGGTTTTGAGGAAAGAAAGACGAAGAAAATGAGACTTTTGATATCTCTGAGATTCTATTCGAATTAGTAGTGACAATATTTTTGTATACATACAAATATATAAGATGACACAAAAATTCGAACAGGATTTAATAATTATGCCGAAACTGAACAACACGATTTCCTGAGGAATTCTACAAACATGTGCATGTATTTTATTCATATGTTGTGTAATATTAAGCAGAAGCTATTTAGTTATACTAAAACTTCTGCACACAAAAACTTCCTTTCATCCGCTCTGAGTCCTACTTTCAACTCTTACCTATATGCATCACTTCCTAGAAAGTTAACAATGTCAAACAAGGTGTTAAAATGACTAATAAATGGAAAGCAGCACGTGCATACAATAATTACAAAACAACTGCTCTCATGAAACACGGGTCTACTAACTTTCAGTGGATTTTCTTCAATATCTATCACACGTCTTGACAATTTGGTGACGATCTGAAGCCTTCAAACAGTGAGTTCATCATCGTATTTTATTTTTCCTTTAATAAAACTCATTTTAAGAATACAAATTTACACAACCTGGAAAAGACATCCATTTATATGGAATCTTAGAATATCAGCAGTCGAGTCGCTTTGTGCATTGGGATTATATGGATTATAGGAATTGGAGAAGAGTCAACTTAATACATGGGTATAATCAAAACGTGGTCGTAAATGTTTGATTTCATTTATAATTGGAATTGTTAGCTAATGCGTTTCTTCACCCACCCCGATACCTATAGTCATCTCTCAAGAAAATAAAACACGAGGATAAAAAGAAACTTGATACGTATACAATGATGGAAATTTTGAGCACATCAAGACAGAACGGAACGTCGTTATTATATATTTGACTAATAACTTGGAATGGAATGAGAGAAATCGGAGGACAAATGATACATTGATACATATAGCGAAAAGAACAATAAAAAACAACTCAAAATTTGGACAATTACTCAACGGCCGCTGTAACATGGAATACGATCAAGTTCCGACACAGACTGGATAATAATAATGATATTTATGTGTGGAAGAAATATAGATGTATCATCGCAAAATTGCATAAACTATGCCGCGTATTTATTAGTATCCGTTATGACATCGTGTTTAGTTAACTGGGTAATGGGTGCTTGCTTGCTAGACAGATTTAGATAGGCAGAACTTAAGCTGGGTCGTCATACCGAAGCTTATCAGGGAATGGTGAGAGAGATATCGATAGCAAAAAGCATAACAAAAAATCATTTAACAATTCCTCATATTTCGTTCTTTGCATTAATTTGCCTTTGTATATATGTGTCATTCAGTATACTACTATATTGTTAACGGCATCATCTTATCAGCAGCCTTGAGTCCCTTGCAATTATCACTCTTTTTGGTGTGGCTCAATTCTCGACTCGAGTGTGCGAGTGGTACATGCGATATTTGTACATACTCATTCCGAATAATACATATTCAGTATTATTTCATCAAGGGTTGTTTTATTGGAACTTATTATTTATTCTCGGTTATATTAATTACTGGTCTTAGCATTTTAGTATTTAATTAAGTTCGACATACCTAATCTTGTAGAAAACATTTGTTAGTAAAATAGCACATTTGTGTAATAATAATGATCGAAGCAGCAGAACCAGGGGACGAGGCAAAAAAAGCATTCATGCGAATTCATTTCGCAAAAATTAAGCACGACAAAGGTCAGGTGAATAATTATAATTATCAAGTACGTGGTTTTAGACTTCGTATTAACCGTAATTAATTAAAGTGTCTTATTTAATTTGCAGATGAAGGGAGATGCGAGATTATTGACAATTTCAAAACGTTAAGTTTCACTTCCATTATCGCCCAACAGGACTCGAATTACATGCTTATCCAAGATTTAGATGGTGACACAATGTTTAGCATTCTCAAGACTGGGGAATCGGTGAGTATTTACAACAAGTATTTATTTTATAATTTTGCGTACCAGTTTGGTTAAATGTTGACATGTCTTCACAGCAATTTTCTATACGCTCTCCATGGGCGGAAATTTTGGGAGAAATTGTAGTGGAAGAGAAGAATCGACCTGAGGGACCTACCTCTGCTGAAATATTTACAAAGGACAGAACAGTTCGACTACAAGCTGCAAGGATGCCCCAGATTAAAAAGAGTTATGAATTTCCAGTAAGTTTAAGCACTACTTGATTAGTTAGACATTTTTCTTTGTCTTAAAAATTGTTATTCCTATGTTAAGGTGACTCACACAAAGTCTGGAGATGTTATTGGAAGAATTAATGTGGTTCGTTCAAAAGCTGTAATTTCCATGCAGCCAGAATTGGATGTTCTCCACCGTGTTCGAATCATTGCCACTGCCTTAGTTTTGCTGGTATGACTCATTTTGATAAAATGTCAATTTCTGAATAATGAATTTACAATTGTATGTTTGTTCTTTGCAGCAAATCTACAGTAATTCTTGGTGAATTTTATGAGTTTGGAATATTCGGGTGCTATTTATCTTATAAATTAATCCTATGTGAACTGTTACAAAAATGAAAAAATGTTTAACTTTCATTAAAAAATAAAGTTTATTTTGTTACAAAATTGAGCTTGACTAGTGGCGAGTATAAAAGCGTATATGAATTTGTTAACACTAATACTGGATACAAAAATTAAATTAGCCTAGTTGACATCGAGCCTCATTCTCCTTCTTCCAGCTCGGAGAGGCCTGTTCTTGTGGACGGTTCTCCTTGCTCTGGATGCTTTGATGTCCTTAAGGGTCTTCCCGTTGTCATCACAGATTTGTTCACCGTCCCAAATTAAACTGACAATTTCTGGCTCAGCCTCTCCTTTGA
>JAQFZJ010000705.1:0-18707 GCA_034695645.1 Folsomia fimetaria
ATAAATTGAAATTTCGTGAAAATGAAAGCAAAATGACATCAAAGTGACATTAAAATGATAGTATAAATTAGGCCTAAATTGACACGTAACTTACCTAATTGACAACTTCTTATTAGTTCTAATCACGTTGTAAATTAAAATCACAGAGAAAGTAAAGAACGGAACCTAGGAAATTTTAAGTTCAAAACCATCGACAAATCGAATGACTAATAATCATTTTGTATTTATTTATGCATATTTATTAGTATTTATTTTATCCGGTGGTGGTAGTTCCACCTTATTCAAAATTATGTCCTTGAAAGCTCGGAAAGCTGTCGAAATACGAAAAGCACAATATGAGCTTAGAAAATTACGCAAAGAATTGGAATTGACGTTTCATCCAGAAATTGAGAAATTCAAAATTCATAGTGACAGCAGTTTTGTTCGTGATAGCAATAATAACTTATTGAGCCGTTCTGAAAATGGGTACAATTATAAAAGAGGAAAATGGGTACAATTATATTGCTTGATCTGTATTCTTAAAAAAGTGGTCAAAATATTTTCAGGAGTAAAGTGCTAGTCAAACTTCCTAAATGCGGTGGTGGAACCTCCCCCAATGAAACTGCTAATTATTCCCAGACTTCAGTGCCACTCCTACACGCCAATAGACTGCCAAAAGTTCCTTCCCGACGTCAAGGGGCACTAGAAGGACGCCTTTTTCGACACAAGTTCAAGTTTCAGGATTCTGCACAATCGTCCCCGCTAGCTTCAAGGGTCCCATCCCTATCACTGTCATCAAATCAATTCATCAACAACGTTCATGCTGATGTAGGAATTCCCAGAATAAATGGAAGTCAATCATCAATTTCCAGAAATTCGAGTTTCATTAGAAAAACAAGAGCCAGCAAACTCTTTGTGCTTCCAACAAATGTAGTCAAAATATTCTAATTGTTTGTTTTCCAATGCATTTCACTATTCTCATTATTTAAGGGAAAGGGCCCTTCCAGTTGGGTGGACAGTGGATGCGCTGCTAGCGTTCCGGATTCTTTAATCCCAAAAGTAGCCAAACTAGACGAAGACGATGATATGATGGTTAAAGCAAGAAAACCCCCACTAATTCACACACGTCGTAAATCTAAAGAAACGAAAAGAACTTCCAAATCCAAATCTCCAAATCTCCGTCAATTGGCCAAGGATCAACTACACCCGCACCAAAGAGGTCTAATCGGAGTGGAGATTTCTAACTTCGAGTCCCCGTATGGATTCTTTTTCAGAGGTCAAAATGGCGTCCTCAATCCACATCTTCCAAAATAGCTCTTTATTTCATGCATCAACCCCAAAAATTATTAATCACTGTACTAAATTGTTTGATGTAAATATATTTCTACGCAAATTTCAACTTTCAAATTTCAACGCATTTTAAAAAAAAAAATGGCATTTATTATATGTAAGATAAAATTGAGGTTAAAGTATAAACAGATTAAATCTGATATCTCAAAAAATGAAGGATTGGGAATGCAATCTGCTCAAGAAACTTATGGCCAGATTTTAGTATCTGGATACCATAAAAAATTGTAGTGAGAAATTTACTGTGAATATCACAAATCATGGAAAAGTAGCCATGACAGAAGGTTGTACTGTGCTGTTACTGTGCTGTGCCTTAAATTATTGCTACCGTAATAATCCAAGATCATTAAATGGGTCGTACTTCTGATGTCTTTATATTAACTCTCGAAAGTTGACATTTTAAAAGATTATGGAGTTCATGGTACTGCATTTCATATTGATACTTCTGTTGAACATGTGGCCAGTTAGTGTGGATTCAGTGGGACGGATGATAACAAACCCACGCCAGGTCAGGGCAGGTAAGCCGTGAAAACATTGGTATATTGCATTATACATTTTTATTTCCTTTAAGATCCTGACCCCAACAATCAAGAACAGGTAAGCCGTGAAAACATTGATATATTGAAGTATACATTTTATAATTTATTTAACTCGCTGATCTCGTACATCTAGGAGAAAAAAATGGTATACCTAACCGAATTTGTTATCACGAACGCCCACCGACTGGTTGACATAGGAAGGCCGTGCGATGAGAGACTCCACAGGATATGGGAAAAAAAGGACATTTTTTCTGGCGACAAAGAAACGTCTTTCGCTCACTCAACTGAATGGCACAAGCAAATTTGCAATTTCTTCAAGGTCTGTCTTAGTCACAAATAATTACATGATATAGCATGCTTATGTAGTATCATGTATCAACAACTATTGATTTTTCATATTCAAGTACTTGGATTGCGTCAAACAGGAAGATGGAAGGGAAATTTGCGTATGTGCTGCTGAGAGTAAATATAAACTCCGTCTCAAATTTGAACCTGCTGATGGATACAATAGTGACGCAGTTCAAAGGAAAGGCCTTAAGCGTAAAACTAGAGTAATGGAATGGGATATCAATTATTATAATCCAACGTTTTGTAGTTTAAAAGATTCGTCTGTATGTACCAATAGTGTCGCGTGGAGGAAAATGAACTATGCAACTTCGTTCGAATACAACCTGGTTCCTTCCCTGGAGTTAATGATATAGCAGTTCCGGATTTCTTCGAATGTATGAAACCCTTTGTCTGTGCAACATATGTGGACAATCAATTGTTTGATCCAATAACTAAAAGACCAGTAGTCTCAGAGAAATGTCAAAACGAATCAGCCGTTACAAAGGTTAGGAACGGAGTCGGCAATGTAAGGTCGGCCATCGCTCTCGTATCTATATTTCCTATATTAGCGATAGCGATGTGAACCTGAGCAGTAACTATGTTTTGGGTGCGTGTGACCAGTTCCCACGATAAGCTTAGCAATTAGTACCTCCGTTTGGATGAGGTATTGTTATGATAATAATTCTAATCGTATTAATATATTCAGACTTGTGTACATAAAGCGACGAGATTGTACCTATGTGTGTTTGGGCCCTTGTTGAATAAAGTCCGGCCTTGGAATACTTATAATTGATGATCCAGTTCTCATATGAATAACGCATCGAAAAGTAAGAGTTCTTAGCATGATGACCTGTTGAAGAGTTATGCAATCGTTGTTGGTATCACTCTTTCTACAACCTCCGACCTGATCACATCATGGACTCGCAGAAAAAAATGGCCGAGTTGGGTCCCCTCGAATGGGCAATAATTGGCAATGGAGCATTACTACTTTTGCTATTTGTTGTCCTTCTCCACATGGTAAGTGCACTTTAATTTTAATACGCAGGTGTTAATCCCAATTTTACAATTCATCATATAATTGTCTTTCATGCAGATTTGTCGAATTCGAACCCTGTCCAAAAGAAGGAATAATAATATGGATCCAGAACACGGCGAAGGACTATTTGCACCCAACGCTCCACCTCAACCCTTCAGTGCGTTTGTCGCTCTTCCACCAAAAGATGAAGCTAGTATGCCACCACAACCAATATGGATCCCTGTTCATCATTACTCAACGCTAAGCATGCCTCCACGGAAAGGGAGGTGTCATAGTTGTAGAGTAGTGTCCAGTTACCACCCACATTTCTCGTCTACTCTTCCGAAAAAGAAGCTGAATGTGGACTTTGCCAAATAAATTTAAGCTTTCATTATCTTATTTATTTTTATTTTATTTATTTTTATATTCATATTCTGTAAACAAAATGTTCTGAAATGTACGAAAATAAGTATTATATCTTTATTATAGATCTATTCATTAGATTTATTCCAATTCAGTTACATACAACAAATAAATAGCAAAGTAGAATGTTACATCAACCATTACTACTCAATCTATAGGTAATAAGGAATTTGCAATTTTAAGCTTTTATAATATTGAATATTGGATTTTAAATAATATGCACGGGTAATTATAGAATTGTAATAAAATGAGTGAATAAAGCATCTACGATGAATATACCTACATAGATTACATGCTCAAATAAAATTAGATGACATTTATTCTTTGCTTTTTTTCTTTTTTCAAAGATTTATTTACCCGAAAAATATTTAAAACACACTTCTTTCTATAACAATTAAATATTAAAATCTACTTCTGAGTGTTGAATGGAAAACCCCCATCCTGAGGGATAAAACCATCAACGCCCTGTGAAGCAGGACCCATTTGGTGCTCAACTAAGCTATCATTGATATTGTTTTCATTATTTAAATATAAATTATGATCATTAGTATTATTATTATTTAAGATATCACTACTAAAATCACTTGTATCAGTATCACTTATTCCGTTGTTTAAAATATAGTATACTTCTTCTAGTCCTCGTGTCTGTGGGGTTGCTCCCAAAACTGAAGCTGCATTTCCTCGTTGTATAGCTAAACTGATGCGCTGATTTATTCTTTGCCGAAGTTGCCAATGACAGTGATCATTGAAAGTTGTAAAGATTTGTTTTTAAATATCCTTCACAAAACCTTAGATTATTCTTATGCAATTTGTGCCTTTCCTTTGATATTTGATACTTTCAACATTAATTGCAGAAGTATTTAAAATGGCAGATTCCTCTAAGCCCCCAAGTGATGCGACCAGTGAGATTAATGCCAACGCCAACCCTGAAAAACGCAGATCATCCCTATTGGAAATTTTGAAAAAAGAAAGGTTGCAACGAATATCGAAAAATGCAGCAAAGAAAAAGAAATCAACCGAAACCAACAAAGCAAGTTTTTTGGAAATTGATGAAAATGAATTTGGTCCTTTACCACCTGCGGATTACTACTACCGGACAGACGCCATGGATGACGACATTGTTGGAAATACAATGGAAAGTGTACACTACACTCCAGTCGGTAAAATGAATAAATTATACAATTGTTACACAAATTGCATCTACTCGCAATCCCTCTAGGAAGAAATGCTGTCGAAATGGGGAGTCGATTTTATGTCGAACGTAACTTATTTTCTTACTTGCCCAATACTGAAATTCCTTCAGAAGAAAATTATTACGATGACGAATTTGTGGATGCTACCTGTTACACGGCAGAACCAAAAACTTATCTAATTCTGGGGGTGAGAATTTGAAGGCATGCACTTTTTTTTAGTAATGGCCTTCTTTAATTATTGAATATTCATAACATATTTAGAAACCTGAAATCGGGAAATCGATGCTGGGTAGAAGACTAGCTGGAAAACTGAGCACGGTTTTTATTAGTCGTACGAATGTCAAGATTATTAATGTTACTAATGTTAGTTTTAAAAGCATTTGAAGTTTTTGTGCATCTTTAAATGACAGCCAAAGATGTCGTGGAATATTACCGCTACGAAGAGAAAGTACCGAATGTAAATGTAAATGAAATTCTAGAAGCTGGAGGTACAATTGGGGACAAAGTAGTGGCGGAACTAATTAAAGCTAGGGTCGCTGAGCTGGACGTTCTTCATGTGTAATAATAATGATAATTTTATTAGTATCGTTGTGTAAATGGTCTTGATACTAGCTTGGCATATTTATGCAGGGGTTACGTAATGGCTGGATTCCCAATGACCACTTCTGACGAATTGAGTATAGAAGAGCAGATTGAGATTTTAGATAATTTACCCCTTCCTCCTCAATTCGTGTTCATAATGAATGTGAGTATCTGTATAAGATAAATCATTTGACATCCAGTTTTTATACGGTTTGTACCACAGATGCAAGACGCAGATCTTTACAAGCGACGAATTGAACAAAAGCTAGACCCAGAAACATCCACGATTTACGGACGTGTTCATTACTCGAAATTTGATCCAGATATAGATGTATTCCCTGCGGCGGGGGAACACAAGCACTTACCTACATTTGACCATAATCGTCACTCGTTATCAATTGAATCGTCAGACGCGGGACAACTCACAGATTTCGGTGATGCTGAAATAAAACGACCTAGCTTGTACGTGGGCCCAACAAAAGAGAAGAATGATCAAATCTTAGACCCTGATGGACTAGAAAATGACGATCCCTTGGATGGAAGTAAAGATTTCTTACCTCTTCCCCCCAATGTCATATTCAGACTGGTCTCCCGTATGAACATTTAAAACATTTTATTTGAATATCAAATCTGAGATCATAAGCTAGAATTTATTTATATGTAAATATTCAAAGGTACTGAGGATAACCCCATTTTTGTTAACGATGATTTGGATCTGTTCAGAAACAAATTACCTGCATTGCAATCATACATTGAAAAGTTTGATAAGAGAAAAGTGTTAGAGTTGGATTCATATTGGGCACCTTCTGTCATACTTAAGGTTTTGGAGGACTCAATATGCTTGACCATTTAGAAAATATTATTATGCTATACATTTGCACTTTTTAGAGAGCGTATGAATACTTGGAGAGCTGTTTTGGAGTGTCCCGTATCCCTAATCCTGTTCAGATCTTTCCACCTCCTAAGGAAGAAGATGAAGAGGAAGAAGGGGAAGTTGACGAAGTTATAGAAATAAGATCTCCGCTCGGAGAATGTTCCGAAGCTGGCGAGGATGGTGATCAACGTGAAATTGCTTGGCACGCTGCGACTAGAATTTATGACACAGAACTTCGAGAAGAGGATGAAGAAATTCTAGAAGCTTTGATGAAATGGGGTGATCCAGACAATGATAATAACCCCATCGGAATTCCAAATTGGACAAGGCCAGGGAAAAAACGAACCTCTGCATCTCTAAAAAAGGCAGATTCAGATATGGCCACTAGTGATGACTCTGAAGCCGAAAAGTAAAAACAATTCAAAAGATTGACGCAAGCAGTATGTACAATTTTAACAATTCTGGCTCAACTTGATTTTTTTTACAGATCCGTTGAAAGTGAAGAATTGGGAGAAGACAGAAACTTTGGAAGTATTCTTGCCTCTCTGGAAAGTAAACCTGACCAATATTTAAAACTTCTCAAGAAAATGGAGGGTGAAAGATGCTTTGGTGATGTGAAGTATTATTGCCCAGTGACTTTCGTGGAACAAAAGATATTGAGGAAAGGGTCTCCCGAGTTTGCAGCAAAGTTTCGATACCGTTTGTATTATTGTGCGGATGAAGAATCGCTGGAAAAGGTAATTTTATTTATTTTCATAATTTTTTGTAAGGTGATACATAAGTATGTATGTATCTAATACATACTTTTTTTAGTTTTTGGACGATCCAATGAAGTATTTGCCAACAGGAGAGCCTCATTCGGTTAGCAAGGATTTATTAATATATATGAATTATTTTAGTTGGAACCAATTTTTCATAAGTTAAAACAATCGCGATTTACATTACAGCCTCCTCCTCCAAGGATATGCATTACTGGTTCACCTGGTTGTGGTCAAGAAAAAGTGAATTATTTACTAAAAAAAATCTTTTTGTTCATCATTATTCTTGCAATTGCTTATCTACATAGATCGGTCTCCAACTCGCGAAACAATACGATATTTGCTACATAAACTTTCGGCAGCGATTGCATGAACTTACCAAAGCTCGACTGGGTCGAGAAGTTGGTCCCAACAAAACTGGGGACATTGTTACTCGTTATGAAAGTGAGAAGCTCATTTCCAAATGTAAATCGGATGACGATATTATCAAGAGAAAGAAGGAGAAAGTTTTGAGAGGGGATAATGACAATGAGGAGGAAGGAGAGGATGGCCAAATAGAACAAGAAGGTGAAGGCGAAGATGAACAAAACGGTCAAGAAGAAGAACAAGAAGAAGAGGAGGAGGAAATTAATGATGAGGAAGATGAAGAAGCCAGAAAAATTGTAAAAAAATATATGCAAAATACGTAATTTAAAATTCATGTTTTTGTCCCAACATTCAGATAAACGCCAACATCGTATTGCATCCCATTCTTGAGGAATCATTGTCGGGAGAGCTCAGCATCAACGAAGCAGGTAAATTAATATTAGAAAATATTTCATGAGCAATTTCTAAATAATGCCGAAATGTCATTTTGTAGCCCTGCGAAGTCTTGGCCTATTAGAGCCTGCGGATCTCAAAACAGTTCCCATCGGAAGTGTAGACCGTACAGAAAGATTGACAGAAAGGAAATGGAAAAAGCTAACAAAAATTGAGACATATGCTCAAGCTTTCTTAGAAAATGGAATTCAACTACCTGATCTTTTACTGGATGAATTTGTTCTCCCTTTATTTAAGGAAACACCCTTCAACCAAGTGGGTTTCATCATGGTCGGATTTCCAAACACGGAAGATGACATTAAATATCTTGTCAAAAGAAATATACTTCCAGAAGCAATATATATAATGGAGTGTCAGCAAATCGTTATTAGAAATCGACTCCTTCGAGAAGCTGTGGGTAAGAGATAAGCTGAAATTTTCTCTCATCATCCGTATTTTAATTTTCAATCCCGTTTTTACTGAACTAACAATAAAGCTTGACTTGAATTTTTACTCTGAAACAGATCGGTGGCATGTCGAAAGAAATCCGAGTGGGAAGAAGAAGAAACGATTGAGTCAGATCCACGGTAATAGCATGACAGCCACAAGAATACACGGAGTAAAGAGTAAATCACACCCCGGAAGTGGTGGAAGTGGTGACTGGAATCAAATTGGATTTGAGTATCAGAGTGAAGGACGTCCAGTCATTGATGACTACGAGGAGGAGACATGGACTTACGATGACACAATTAGTACCAGAATAACACGAGCTTTGAAGCATTATCATACCATATTTAGCAAGGACATTAGATCCATGAAGGTATAAAGGTATAATAACGAGGATGATGATAAGACGATTATAAAAACTAGTATTTGAATTTCAGATAGCATTGAACAAGGAGCGAGTTGATTGGCTTCCAATTAATACGAATGCAAATTTTTTTGGAGCTAAGATGACTCTGGTTGAGACAATTACACCAAGGTTGAAATGCAGGTCCGGCATTATCCCATCTTAATAAGTAATTGTAAAAGTTAAAGAGATTAAGTTTACAGCTAACTATATAGGTCAAGCCTATTTGAAGATACGGTACGATTGACCATGTCCCAGGCAAATATAATGTTGAATCATGGATTATTCTTGAGCAGATTTCAGCGGTGGTGTCCTGTAGAGGTAATAAACATATATATGCAATACTTTTAAGGCTTCTATTGAACTTATTTTTTTAAAGTTGTACAAAGGTAACACGGCCCTCAACACGTGGAACATTGCCAGTATCCCCAAAATTCCAATCGTTTACCGGAGATACATTTACTTCCTTGGTAAATGTTTGCATATCATATGTCCATATTACTGTGGTGAAAGTACATTATCATTTTCCACATTAAAAAAGCTGGCGAAAAGAACGCCAACTATTTTGAGCAGAATTGCTGGGACATCATCAATCAGGAGGCAGCCATGAATCCAGTTCCGGCAGTAGTTGTGATTCGGGGTCCTCCAAAATCTGGCAAAACAACTCGTAAGTGGTGGTAACATTTTGGGAGAAAATTTATTTTAATGAATTTTTTGTATTCAATTTTTCAGTCGCAAAGAAATTGTCTCAACGACTTGGACTAGTTTACATCTCTGGATCTGATATGATGGAAGGAGTTATGAAACATTCGTTCGTTTCTCAATTTGCAGACATTCTGCATGAATTAGAGCCCACGACTCTTGCTGGTGCTCCACAACCAGTAAAAGAACAACTGGCCTGTATTTCATTCAACCATATTTGTTTACTACTTATTTGTTTAATTTTCCTAAGATGCTACTAGCCGAAGAAATTTTGTTCTATGTTCGGAATGGACAAACAGTTCCTAAATTTATGGTATACCGAGTCTTGGATTTGGTATTACAACAACCAAAGTATGATTCTAAATTAACTCTAATCGGCATTGGCAAAAGATTTATGTCAATTAATGAACCTCTCAAACAACACAGATCTCAATACCATGGCGTTGTTTTTGACGATTATCCTCTAACGGAAGAAGAACTCCAAGAACTTTTGTATCGTGGAGTTGTTCCGTCTACAGTAATTGAACTAAAAATTGATTGTGAGGAAGCAAAAGAACGTTGCAAAAGAAATCGAAATCCAGAATACGAGTAGGCTAGATTATACCAATTTAACACATATATTGCGAATTTCTTGTCATTTGTAATGTTTTTGACGTTATTAGTTTTATCGACCTTCCTGAAGATGGGGATTCAGCAGTTGAGTACGCTACAATGAGGTACAATACCGCATCAGAGACGACACTAGACTGGTAAGAGTTAATTAACGGATGACATTTTTGGGATATATTTGCAATGATATATCTATAGGTTTCAAAATGAGGTTCAGAATACGACACAAATTGACGGGACCCAAAACAAGGAATGGATTTACCAGAAGGTCGAAGCGAAGGTGAAGGATAACATGAAGAAAATGCAAACCTACTTAACAAACGTATTATTAGGTAAAAAACGTCATAGTATTAAAATACAAGCACTGCAATCGTAATCGTATGTTTTTATGATGACTTATTTACTGTATACTCAGAAAAACCCAGCACACTTGAAGGGACTTGTCCTTTAACATCACAAATTCCTGAGCGACTTTCACCCGAATTCGGATTCTATTGTCCCGTCTCATTAAATGAAAATGACGATCTAATTCAAGTCACTGATTTTACGAATCTCTCTGAAGTTGTAGAGTATAAAGGCAATGTCTATTTATTTGCGAATAAAAAGAAAGCAAAAATATTCTTGGCCAATCCGGACAAGTACATTCCTCCAAACTGTGTACGAACTCTTCCAAAAGAACTTCCAACCATGTGTTCACTAACTGCAAATGAATTTGAAGAAATCAGAAGTCATTTGGGTTTCATGGATTTTGATCCAGTTATGTACTATGATGCAGATAGTCAGTAAGTGAAAGCATATCACGCGAAATTAGAAGTCAACTCGAGTTTTTGATTTTGCATGAATTATGACAATTTTTGCTATGACGCAGATACAAAGGTCTTCAGAGAGGAAATCCAAAATATTGTGTGGCTTATAAAAACAAGATGTATTGCTTTGTTGACGAAGACAACCTCAAAGAGTTTATGAAAAAGCCAGAGAGATACTGGAATCAAGTTCTACCGTCCAAACTCCCTCGGAAATCAGAACCATTAAAAGTGTGTTGTTGCTCATTTACTTGTTCAATGCTTTCACTTCTTTCTAATCTGATTAATTCTTATTGTTTATAGACTGACAAAATTACATCGTATTGTTACCTCATTGACAAAGGTTTATTGACAGACATAAAGAAAATTGTCCGGTTGGCAGGAGAAAAGCGACCCAGGGTCCCATTTATGCACCCGGATAGAGGCGCAGCATTATTTATGGGATATTACTTTAAATGTACGTAGTTTTTGTCTATTAATACTAGAATGCATTGTAAACATTCTGGTAGTGACCTAAATAATGTGTAATTGATCCTATAGCTCAAAATATGAACACGCCGTACGAAATTCGACAAAAATACCGGACTGCAATGTTTGATATGATGCAACTAAAAAATAACTCCAAAAAGTTTCTCACAGGTTTAATTAATTGTTTACGTAATGTATATCATGGACTCGGAATATTTGTAATATGGAATATTTTTCTCATAGAGCTTGAAGACCA
Organism: Folsomia fimetaria; assembly: GCA_034695645.1. Lineage (NCBI taxonomy): Eukaryota > Metazoa > Arthropoda > Collembola > Entomobryomorpha > Isotomidae > Folsomia > Folsomia fimetaria. The sequence continues at coordinate 11,524 of JAQFZJ010000705.1, forward strand.
TTATGGATCTCGGCTCAAAATGATTCCAGAAAAAGTGAGGACAAAACTGGAAGAGTTTATGAAATTGGAGACATTACCAGAGGAAGAGAAAGTACTAGTGCCCACAATTCCTGGAGTTGTCCTTACTCGAGATGGGGCAGATGTGAAGTTCACTTTTGAAGAAATTCAGCAGCGCTGCAAAAACATTAAATTTCTACTGCATGAGGCGGAAAGAAAGGACAATGCGGACAGGTTTAATAAATTCTTTGAAAGGAAGAGAGCTTCTGAAATGTTTATGGGCGATGAGGAGAAAGCACAACCGGGTACGCAAATCAAATATGGAGTATGAGGGTCAACCGTGCTTGGATTACAATTACTAGGCTTAAAACTTTCATATTTGACTAATCTGGTAGTAAATGTTTATTAACTTATTCTCTACCATAATAAATACAAATCTATCAGCAGTTATTAGTTTATAGTGTGTCACCTTATTCTATTTAGAAACTTCATAATTTGTCTGAAGTACAATTACAAATTACGCTAATGTTGGAATGGTCCTGACGCAAGTAAAATGTTTCGTCTTGTAAAATGTAGTGAGAACACTGAAGTGGATTTAGTATAAAATTCCCCAATGAGGAAACCGTCACCCGTAATTTTCCTAACGTCATTAGGAATAGTTGCTCCTCCCTCTTCGGAAACAACATCTTCAATCATTTTCATAAAATCCCAAAGCCGAACACAATTGTCTAGTCCACCCGTTGCTAAAATACTCCCCTCTTTACTAAATGCTATAGAATATACTATTGCTTTATGGGCATGAAGAATTGTAAGAAGTCCTCCGTTGGCCATGTCCCAAACCATAACTTTGGAATCGGTTGCACTAGATACTAAAAATCTTCCATCCGTGGAAAAGGATAGGGTCTGGATTGAGCCTTTGTGTCCGGTCATAAGTCGAACACAGTTACCCGAAACACAGTCCCACAAACGTACACTTCGGTCAGATGATCCAGTTGCAACATAATTAGAATTTGGATGAAATACAATGGTTGTTACATCTGAGTAGTGACCCGCAAATACCCGCAGTGGTTGAGGTGTATCGGTAGCCCAAAGTCTGAGTGAGCAATATACATATATTATGCGAATGACTACTATTTTTCCCAACAGAGGGAAAATTCATTAATGTTAGATAAAAACAATAAAAGCAATTAGCTTACCTTGCTGTACGATCGTGTCCAGCAGATGCAAAATAATATCCTCCTAAAATAATATTATTGTTTATTATTTACGTTTCTTTTGTAAAATTAGTTGTAAATAAAATAATTATTACCATGAGGGGAAAAAACAGCTCTCCAAACTGGGAATAAATGCCCTTTGTAAACAACGAGACTGGAAAAATAATTGTTATTATTAGATGGTTAATATTATTAGGTGGGGTGGGGTAATATTAAATAATAATAATGTAATTAAATAAATACCATGTCCAAGTCAATAAGCTCCAAAGGCGAATACTTGTGTCCTCGGATGAGCTAAGGAGCATGAGTTTGTCTGGTGAAAAGTCAAGAGAGTAAACACTCCCGGAATGTCCTCGTAAGTAACGATCAGACTCAGATGATCTATCATCCATCATTCTGACAAGTACGTCATCAGCTTCTCTATCAATATCCGCCAGGTCAGTTGCAGCTTTTAGCTTTTTAAGTTTGGCTGGCGTCAAGGACCAAACTCGGATGATGGATGACGCGAATCCCACTCCCATTAAAGTACCGTCTTCACTCCATTTGATAAATGTGACTCTGTTAAAATTTCAGGCCAAAATTAATCAGAAATGTAAATAGTACAAGCAAAGGAAGCAATGCATATTACATACTGTTGATCTCCATTTAAAACGGTGTAGAAGCAGACTGATGGTAGGCGTTCTGGGCTCAAAGTAATTCTTTTGGCGCTTTCTCGTAAGGCTTTTGCTTTTTCAATCTTGTCAATGTCCCTCAGTTCTGGTAAGGGCATCCGGGTTATTGGGGGAGCATTGGGATCATTCTTGGATTTCTTGTTAGTCATCCAATCTTTCTTGCTTTTCTTTTTCTTTGATTTTTCACTTTGACCCGGTGTTGCATCGGACTTTTGGGATTCTTTATCCTTTTGAGAATCCTTTTCTCCGCCACCCCCTGTCCCCCCTTCGTCATCGTCTTCATCCATTTGAAAATTCTGAAGGTCTACAATTAATTTTAAATTAACAAAGCATAAATGCATAACAAATTATAAATGCAAATATTATATTATGTCAAGTTACCTGGTTCCTTGAGAAGTCCATAATACACTTTGGTTTTATTATCTTGTCGTAGCGCTTCGCCCATAATGTGTCCAGCGGTGGCATGAGCTGAAGTGAAATTGGACAAAATTAACAAAAGATTCGAGGAATTTGTGATCGTGTTCAATTATTTTGTGGATGGGTAGCTTAAAATCCTAACCTGCTGCTTTACTTCTGGGAATACCATCATAAACTTCCACGAAAATTCTATCTTGGACAATATTTTGAATAAGTTTCAGGCGTTTCTCTTGTAAAAATCGCTTCAAAAGACTCAGCGCTTCCCTTGACATTCGAACCACATATACACCAGAATTTCCTAAAAACCCAACACACCAAATTTAATAATAATAATTAAATAACAAAACAATTAAAAGTCTCTACCTGGTTTGGCAACTCCAGTTAGCCCAGAGCTCAGTGATCTGAATGGATTTTCTGAATTCAATAAATGGTCCTTCTTTATTATTGTTCCAAGTGAGGCGATATCAGAATCATAAAATGTTTCCTGTGCTTTAGAGAAACGAGCAAAGAACGTCAGTGCTTGTGCTTCATGTTCATTATATACTAATTCCAAGTACAAATGTACAAACACTGGCCATAGGATTTGACCAACTTCGAACTACACGCAAAAATTAAATTAAACATGTATAAATCAATTATTACTGTATGTGTGCCAGTTAATGGACCCTGATGTGTGCATATTATACAAATTCACTTTACCTTATAAGTATCCAAAGAGGAATCAATAAACGTCTTTAATTGTGAATAAGAAGAGCTATACTCATCAGGATTTTCGTCACTGGCATATGATGAAAGAACGCTTTGCACATCCGTATCTGTTGGTAGCATTTTAACTACTTCCGACTCTGTAACTTGTGCTTCTCGCTTCAACCATTCTTCTGTTTGCTAAAATACACAAGCACAAACTTATTATCATGGGCATATCCCGAAAAATTAATGATTTGTTGTACCTTGAAATTATTCCTCTTCAAAAAATTTATAACCACCATCACCGCATTCTTATCCATTATCGGCCTCTCACCACCCCCATTCTCCGTCCTGATCGGGTTGACCGGTACCGGAGGAAATCCATTCTGATTCTGTCCAGCCATGGTGTTCAATCCAGGTCCAGGGCTACTACTAGTGTCCATCGGGACGACGGGTGGCTGCAACTGATTTTGCTGAACTTGATGTGGTGCAAATCCCGACATTCCAGGACCGGCTGAAGAAGAATTGGAAGGGTGATTATAAAATGGACCTTTCCCATCCATTTTATTCACCAACAAATAGCGCAATTCACAATATCGACCACAAAGTAAACGACCACACGCAGAAAATGAAACTAAAAACAATTAAAAATTAGAAATTTCAAGACCGAACAAAATCAATCAAATCGATACAAAATAAAACTACTATATTAAAACCCAGAATTTACCTTTTATCTTTTCCCGTCCTTGTAAAAAAGAGCACGTATCAAACGCTTGGCAAATTCTCGTCCGTAATTAAAATTAATTATTGCAAAAATTAGTATAAAATGTGTAAACTAATTATTTTATCGTTTTCAGAAAAAATAAAGAAAAGAGGGAATCGCAATGTTGATATTTTATTTGAGGGAGAAATGACTGCTGGGAGTTAAGCCGCTGTCTCACATTGCCCCGTAACAGGAAGCATTAAAATCAGGAATGCTGCTGGAGAAAGTGAACGTCACCCCGACTTTCACCTGTTGTATTTCATCAGGGAGAGCACATTTATAAGGTTATCATGGACGATAAGCAATTATTATTATTTGATGATAAACTTTTATTACTTTTAAAAAATTTTTAAAACATTTTATCGTGGAATTTCGAAATACTATATAAGGATCATGGATTAACTGGATTCTGGAGGTTGGTTAAGATGATTATTGGTTGTTGTTGGGTTTGGTGGATTGTCACTTTTTGGAAGAGGGTCATCATCGCCAAAGCAAATGGAAGTGTATTCAGGACTATTGTTATACATGGGAGGGGGTGGAGACGGAGAATTAGATCCTGGTAGTAGTGGATCGGTGGTGGTGAATGGATGAGCAGTTTCAGGGTGATTGTTGGATAAAGGAATTGGAATGGTTGGTGTTTTGGTGTGTAGCTCGGGATGAATTTGTTCTGGATAGTGCGACTGTAAGAATACTGGTAGTTCAGTTTGAGGTGGGGGATTCATCAGATTTACTACTAAAGGACTGGAAGATTCTTGTTGATTGTGATTAGGAGTGGGACTGGATGGTTGGGGAGGAGATTGATTTTGATGAGGTGGGGGCGGTTGTTGCTGTTGTTGTGCAATTGGATGGGCGACAAACATCTCTGCTCGAAGGTTTGGGAGGAAGGAATCAATTTTCTCCCATGTTAATACCCATAAACGGGTATAGCCCTCGGGTGTGTGAAACACTCCAGCAGTGTCCATTACAAGGAGAAGATTCTTCAAGCTTTCTGGGATTGCTTCTGTGAGGAGTTCACTCTTTTTATCACAATTCAAATATTTTTCCATGTAGGATAAAATTTCCATCCATAGATTGGGAAAATTTTCAAGCCCAAGAAGTGGTGTTAAATGCTGAAGAAAAACTTTACAGAGCAGAGTCGCCGCACGCATGCCTGGAATTTAAGGTGTATAACTTATATATTAAACTATCTAATAAAATTTGTTGGAAATTTTAACGTACGAGTTTCTTCCATTCCTTGTAGATCTTGTGGGTTGAGAGGCTCTAAAAGTCGGGACATTAAAGGAAACAACACTTCGCTGAAGCACGAGCACCATTCATTTGGAGATAGTTGCTGAAGGTCATGGACTAATAAGGCTCGCTGTAAATAGGCAATTGCCGTGGTTCTAATTTGTTTCCGGCTGTCGGCACATAAAGTGGCTATGGTTTGAAGTAATGGTTTCCAACCAAGGGCTGTTTTCAAAACAAATACATATATACATTATTGTAATGATAAAATGTTGACAACACGATTGTAGTAGACAATATTATCTACTTACTCCAAATAGACTCGGTGGTAGAGAACATGTTTTCCTTTTGCCACCACTGGAAAATTTGGGATGCTCGAGTGTGAAGGGTGTGAAGAAGATCCAAAAGCTGTAAAAGTGGTAATAATATTAATAATATATAATCAATAAATTATCTAACGCTAACAATATAACTTCAATTTTACCTGGATGGAAACATGTTGACTAGCCGCTGCCTGATCGGCTTCCGGATCACTTTCATAGTCAGCGTCATATGCATTGCCATGTGAAGGGAATGATTTACTTCTTGGAAGACTAGTTTGTTCATTTCCTTGATGTTTCTTTCCTCGTTTCATTTTCCTGTTGACATTTCCATCTACGACCGTTCGCGACTTATTTGTAATAATTTTGAGTGTGCAAGCATCCACGAAACTTCGAATGGCACCCACGCAAATTGTAAAATTATCTGGTGTGATGTGAGCAGCGTCTACACGAAAGATTAGAATCTCTATTAGGTTCATTGTCATCAACATAATAAAGTGATTCCCATGAAAATTCCCATTACTTACCGCGTACAAGAAAACTCATCGTTTCACAACTTTTCATTAATGCCTTAGGGTCCGGGGTGAAATTGATATGCTGCCGTTCTTGGACCAAAGCTTTTGCTACTTTTGATGGTGATGAAGATGGTGGAGTAGTTTCCTCCACTGTAGTGTTGCTGTGAGTCAGCAGAATCCAACTTTGTGCTGGTGACACACCTGAAAGTCGGTGCTCATGGGAGGTTGGACTACGGATTTCTAATTCAGAATCTGAAGTATATCCTACAAAACCAGTTAAACGAAAATTTATTAATTGTTAGCAAGTCTCTTTCTCTTTTCAATTTTATATTCAACTAACTTTATGAAAAATAATCTCAATTAATAATTGATTACTTAATACCTCTATCAGACCCTGAACTGTACTCCGTGGATGGAGGAATTGCGATGGGATCTTGTGATTGGGAATGTTGAAGTCCTGCTGTTTTCAATGAATTGTTTATAGTCGGATCAGAACCGCAAGGTTGAAGCTGAGTTTGAGGTGGAGCAACATCAACTGAAACTGCGGTCAAAGGCCCGGATGGGACTTTTCCAGCTCCAACATATTCCAATAAAGCAAATATAATTGTCCAGTCCTCCGTTGTGTGAATGTTCGCAGCTGTAGTTTTAAGAATTTCATGAAGGCCGAAAGAGATTTGTTGACTTAGGTGGATGATGGAAGAGGGACGAAGGTACAGTAGTATTTTTAAGCTTTGTAAAACCTGGAAACAGAATAACCATAAATTATAATTATTCATTTTCAGTCTACCCGAGTTAAAGATTTTCTTACAATTCCACAAATGTCTTCCTTTCGCATCAATCGAAGGGCTAGTCGAAGAAGTCCTACGGTAGATCGCTCCAGTAAATATTGCATGTCACAGGTAGCAGATGCAACAATCATAGAAAACAAATGTTCTCTATAAATTATACACAGGATAACACAGATTAGTTTACAAGCTTATATTTGATTTGTAATGAAATAAACGTACCTCAACGGATCCCAAAATACCATTACACGATCACGATTTTGAATACAAATTTTGATCAAAACTTCTAGCACAAAAACGACTGAATCTTCATCGTAATCTTTACGACGTACGATATTATTTTCTGGAACAGGGCTTGCATAAATCAAATTCTTAACCAACTCGTTCAATGAATCCAAAGGCAGAAACTTAGACTCAGATAACAATAATTCTGGATGGCACTCTCGAATCAAAGTTATAGTTTTCTTTTTAACTTCTTCTTCGTCCAAATTGGATTTACTTCCTGGATTATCTGAGGTGCTCAAGGCAATGTAGGAATAAAGGCTGGAAAAAAGACCGGTCTCAGGCCGGGGAGTCACTGTTTGAGTATTT
>JAQFZJ010000706.1:0-18680 GCA_034695645.1 Folsomia fimetaria
AGTGGGGACAGACACACGGACACACGGACACACAGACACACAAAACGTCCGCATAAGTAGCTGAAGCTACTAATAAATGACTGAAGAACTGAACTGTGTATTGCATTGCATTGTATTGTATATTATGAGAGAGTGTTTAGTGCAAGATATTGTATTAAATAAATCCACTATACCAAAGCAAGCATGGGGTCAGTGCGCTCTTCAAGGTGAGCTACACACACATAACATACATACACATAACAACCAACCAAAGATGTACTGTAGATGACGATGACGACTTGGTTTGGTCCATTATTCCATTCCATGCGAATGTTTCAAACTCATCATCGTGTATCAGCAAAGCAAGAATCATCATCATCACGAAATCTGAAATGTTTGGAAGACTTTTTTAAATTTAAAAGAACTTGAAGAAGGTAGAATTAAGCAGGTGATTTTCTACGTCTCTTCTCTGGCAAAAAGTGGAGGTAAAGAAAGAGTTTTAGAGGTACAGATTGGATTCGCTCCCTGTCTGGATTGCATGCATGTATTATTTTATGTTGTGTTATGGTGAGAGAGAGGAGCATTGTACTCTCTTGTCTTGATATTCTTTAAACCGACCGGGACTTACTGGTAGCAATAATAAGTGTAGTTGCATTGCATGATGATGTGATATTTCTATACCTATTCTGCATTGCATGAATACTGTGTGACTGAATTGCAGTGTATTGCATACTGCATTGAAATCTTGTCCGTCTTCTTTTTCTTGTATAATTTTATGTTACTTTGCTCATTAAGCATGCATGGATGGATGATATGCACACGTTTTTTATAAAGCGAAACAAGTGCAAATTAACACGAGCTGGACTGGATTGGATTGGACTGACCATACAAATCAAGTCGAGGAGAGGGATGGCTTGTGCATGTCATTCAATTCAGAATTCATCCGGTATTTAAATAATTAAAACGGGAATCAATCGAGGCGAGGGAGAAAGGCTAATCTGAGAAATAGTAGTAATAATAATAATAATAATAATAATAATAATAACAATAATAATAATACTTCAATATTGCAGAATCCAATGCATTCATGGTTGAGGAATTTATTATTAAATAAAATAAAGTAAGAAGCGAATAATAATGCAGGCTGAGAATTTGCAGCAGTATGAAAACAGTAGTGTAATATGTATGTAGTCTCATTTTACAATATCGTGTATGTACTTATGTATGAATAATAGTTTCCGCTAAATAGCTGATGCATATAAGTAGATGAGACGAGATATGTATGTACGTGATACATTCCATGCCATGCATATTATTATGCTATGCAAGAGTATGCAAGTATTTACTAATTTAGCTGATGTATCAGATTCCCTTGACATTGGATTGGATTGAATTAATTAATTAATTTAGTCAAATTTTCATCTATTTCATTTCGCATACTCGTTTTTCTTGACCAAGTTCTCGGTCGAAGAGGAGGAGAAGGATGTCGAATTATATTACTATTATTGATTGCATTGTTTTATTTCATATGTGTGGAAGAGGTCATCATTTCAATTCAATTTGTTTGTAGTACGTAAAAATATGTCGGCTTTTAACATGTGTTAGTTAATGTGTTACATAATAATTGTACTAACACAATTATTATTACATGTTTGGTGGCATGGCCTGGCCTGTCCTCATGTGTCACGTTGTACCCCTTCTTCCTGCATCATTATTGTGTCGTCCACCCATTGACAATCAATGGATGATTAAAGATATTCTCAGAATGAGTAAAACAACAATGGAAACCTAACCCACTTAAAGAGTTGCCGGTGTATTGTATTGTGTTACACGTATCTTATTATTATTCACTTCACTTTGACTATTTATTTCCTTGTTTACGTGCAATAACCAAACCAAACTAAACTAAACTAAACCAGGGCCAAAGTTAATGTATCGTGTATCATTCATATATATAATTCGAATCAGATATTTATGCATGCATTAAAAGTAAACTTTTTTTAAACGTATGTAGCCGTCGTCAAGTTCTGTATTGCGATTAGGTCTCCTTATTCACCATTCATTTGTTAGCTTATTATTGGCATAATAATCTCATTTGACCTCTGCTCCCTCCCGTCTCTCTTCTTATATTGTTGTCAAGTTATTATGTTATGTGGATAGAGTTAGTTATGTCCGGAGGATGTAATAATGAGATCAAAAAGTGTGTCAGGCAAGCATAATAATAATATGCAACATGATTCTTATTTAATCACACCAGTGCAGTAGCACATGATGAAGTAAAATATATGCAACAAAACACAGTATCTCACCCACCCATCCATCCTTTTAGTAGGTAGTAAGCATAATAATAACAACATTATTATAATAATGGGAACGTGTAATAATGAAATCGGGTTGAATTTCCGATTATCCATCCTAAAGCTGTTTATCCTGACGGAATTTCAATTTACTTTTGCGATCTGATCCTCATCCTCACCCACTCTACTCTACATCAATACATACATAATAAAGTCAAGTCAAGTTAACGTAAGTTAAGTTAAGAGGATGAAAATGATGCTTAAAAATTGATTATAATAAAAAATAAGCAATTTATACGCATATAAGTTACGGCCTTTACTTACTTTATGGTATTCTTTCCCACGGTGCCATATTCCTTTGGATGGATGGATGGATGCTATGTTAGTTAATAGCTCTACAGAATAATGAGGAAGTATAGTCAGTCACTGCAATGAAATGAAATGCAGGTATTTATTTGTTCAACTTCAACTTGACTTTGACTCCTTTTTTAAAAAACGGTACTTCACCTCTTTCTTTTGATGTGCTCTTATACTTATCATCATCAATCCCTGCTTAGAGATGAATGAATGAATACAGTGCAAAGGTGCCTGGTTTCATTAAATTTGCTGACATTATATAGCGTATTTTTTGAAGCAATATATATATAATATAATGATAAATTAGAGAATAAAAAGTTTTATCGCCGTGCTCTCCAACCAACAAAAGAATTGTTTGGATGAATCCTTCCTTTTCCTTTTCCTCCAATTTAATCAGAACTTTGTGCAGATAGAACAGAACGTGCATACCTTTTCTAAAAAAAAAGAAGGAGGCAAGGGTGACGGCAATGACGACAAGGACACGATAATAATGGGGACTTTCTCTTGTACGAAAGTCACCAAACTTGCTCTAATTAAAGGATTTTTTTTCATCCGCTTTAATTACTTGGAGCGAAAAGATAGAGTAGTGTTAGCTTGTTCCTGTTCTTGTTCTTCTTTTCAGTTTAGGGGACATTACATAAAGTGAAGTTGAGCTTAACTGAGTGAAAGTGGAGGGAATCCTTGTTCTAGGCAAACTTTCACGCTTCCAAAAATATTCACTCATTCCACCCACTTGACATTTGGGTATGGTTGACGACATACAAGTTGGTTGGAAGTAAGAGAAAATCGTTGCGTAAGCTGTATTTTATTGTATTTGTATGCGTACTTTCTCCATTATTAGTATGCAGAGAAAGGTATATAAATACAAGGTATTGTAGGTAGGTGAAAGTAGGCCCCATCACTTTCACCGTGTTGATTATTTCCTCCCTTTCCTCTTCTACTCCACGTGATTCCAAACTATGGCAATTTCTAAACTTTCTCTTTCATTCATTTCCTTAAAGTAAAAGAAAAAGAACAAGAAGAACAAGATAGCTGAGCCTAAGGCGTTATTATTATTCTGCTGCCAACCAACCAACCAACCAAACCTCTTCAAACAATCTCGCCTTCACTTTTCTTTACTCATTTATTAGCGGGGAGAGAAAGTTGTTTGGTAATTTCAACACCTTTTGTATGTACAGATACTCTGTGCGTTTTGGTAGAATGTAGGAGTGAGTGAGTTGTTGTTGTTGTGAAAGTAGTAGTGATAGACAGACAAATTGTGGATGGATGGATGGATAGGATCGTCGTTGTTCCTTGTCGTCATTAAAATGAGCCTAAAGCAAGGCAAGCAGGCAAGGCAGACAGACAGACAAAGTACAAATTCCTTTTTGGGAGGAAATAGTCTAGTAGAGTGGAGTGGCTGAGCTGAATCACTTCCATCCAGATTGACCGATTAGAATTCCAATCACGCTGTAAATACAGAACACAACACGGATGTTTTTTTTGTAAAAGAAAAGTGTGGAAGTGGAATAACAGAGCATAACATACCCGAATTCGGAGTGAGTGAAAGTCATGTAATAATAATACTAATATTATCTTTTAACCGAGGAGGCAGACAACGAGGAAGAGGGAGAAAGTGCGGGGAGGAAAAAAGCTGTTGCAATTCACTGCAACTTTAAAATCTCGGCATGCAACCATTTCTCCCGAAATAAAACGGGACAATTTATGAGCACGGCATGTTGATGTCAGTCAATGATAGTCGGTAAATAAAAGAGGAGATGTGTTCCGCAGTGGAGAAGAAGATGCAGAGAGAGAGAAAAAAAGCCGGTGGTGAAAGTGGTGGTAGCGGTGGTGGTTGCTCAGGTAAACAGCTAATAGTTGGTATATATAGGATTATGTAAGTAAGTGGAACAGAGCGATGTGAAATCAGTAGGAATACAACAATACACAAAAACTATTACATCCACACATACACAGGAAATATAGATCTCATGTGTTGTGTTATTATTGCTGTAACAATTTGAGCCATGTGGAGTGACCCCTAGAGAGTATAGAATCTTGTCAAAGAAATTGAAGCCAGAATCCATCTCCTTCTTCTTTTCTAACCTGCTGCTTTCTCCCTTCCCTTCAATTTCTCTCCCTCTGGAAGAAAAGGAAGGTAGTGTGGTGTGGTGTTTGGTGTAATATCATCCAACTGTATAAGTGGTATAGTATAGTTGGGGAGAGTCGAGGTGAAAAATGAAATAAAATAAAACATAAGAAAAAGAGAGAGAGAGCGAGAGAGAGAGAGAAAAGCTCCAAATTGGATTGATAAAGTCATCCCGAGAAACAAAGTCTGCAACAAATTGGAACAATACACCAAAGAGAAAGTGATGGGGAAAAAGAAAAAAAAGAAGACTATAAAATCCTACATAAAAAGAAGAGCACTGACTGCTTCTTGTTCTTTACAGAATGGAGGATGTTCATGTTCGACTTAATAAATTACCGCTTTCGCCCTCTTCTTGTCACATTAGGTGTAAATAATGTTACTTTAGAGTATTGCTCTTGTCACCGTGATGTTCTTCGTCTTCTTCTTTTTTTAGAAGATACAATCGAACCAACAATAGAAACAGAAGCAACTACTGTGGATTTTTGCGTCTTACCTTATTTGCAGAAATATATATAACAATAAAAAAAGAAGAAGGAGAAAACCCAACCAAATCCGAACAGAGTAGTAGTATTGTGTCGCAATTTTCTTAAATTAAATTTTGATAAGTCCTATGCACTTATTTCTACATCTGTGGTAGTACATACATAGCTTCTCCGTTTCCGTCCTTTATTATGTTCCAATTAAACTGGAGATAGATAGATATGCAGAGTTTTAGATACTCTTTGCTAGAATTTGGGTATCTTTTCCTTTCCTCTAGAAAATGGTGTATGTATTCTTGTATGTATGCTTTCTCTCTCTCTCGCTCTTTCTTTCTGTTATGGATGGACCACGTGTTGCTTCTCTCTCCTTCTTTTCTCCAGGAGAAAGAAAAGAAGAGGAGGAGAAAGCAAGCAAGCAACAGCAAACTTACTCACATTGCATTGCATTACAGTGGATTGTATTGCATCATTTTGAGTAGCAGTTCAGTTCACTTCAGTTCAGACCACTCACTCTCCCTGCTCATCATCTGTTACCCGGTTTATTTTAGGAGGAGTTTCCAACTTCATCTTACTTAGTCGATAAATACATACATACATAGTTTCCCATTACTTGAGAAAGCTCATTAGCTGTGGAGTTGAGTTGGTGGTTGGTTGTTGTACTGTAATTGGAGAAATCAACCCAAGACAATGGATGGATGGATGGAGAATGAATGAATGTTTTCATTATTTCTAAAAAAAACAGCAGGTTTGGTTAGTTAGTTTTTGTTGCATGTATGCATGACTTATTTTATGCACAACTAAACCAATCATGTAGGCAGTTGTAGTTGTAGTTGTAGTAGTAGTAAAAAAAGGGAAGAATATAAAGGAATAATAATAAACAATTTTTACGAGCCCACACTCCTCTCCCTTCTTCAATCTCATCTTTCTTTTGCTCTCTCTCTCTCTTTCTTTTACCTTCTTCCTCCAAAAGAAAGCAGCATTCTTTTATTTTATGCTCTCCCACTTCAATTACTTGATCACCCATCTAAAACTAACTCACACTGCGAGTAAAAGTATATGCTGATTTATAGCTGGAGTGAAAGATGGCTTGATTGCCTTCCTTCGTTCCTTTCTCTCTTGTTTTCTTCCAGCTTATAAAAATTATGGGAAAGAAAGAAAGCACTCAATAACAACAAGTGATGATCGCTGGATTGGATGAGACGAGATTATGTATGTTAGGTTAAGCTACTGCATGGATTGTCCAAAAATTGTAAAACTAAAACCACTACCACCACCACCAATTTCAATACTATCTAGTTCTGAATATATTATGATAAAAAATGATAAATTATGGATGCCCCCTTTCTGCCAACGGAACCAGAGAACTAAACTATCCAACATGACGACATATACATAGAAGACAGGGAAAAGTAAAGTAAAGCAAAGTAAAAGTAAACCAACATAACATCACCATCATCATCATATCATGCATGGCACAATTGACTCCTTCCCTTTTCCTCTCACTTTTACTCCCCGCTTGGTTGAATGCTTCTATATCGCGTTTGATATGATATCGATATTATATCTGCTTTCCCGGAAACATGCACACGCATTCCATCCAACTCCCAATGAACACTTTCACTGCCTCTGGACATAACATACATGGCATAACAGAACATAACAGAGCATAAAATGACCGACTGACAGGACAAGCTAAAAGCTCAAAACAACCCGAAATATGATGATGAAAATAAATTTTGTCCACTTTCACATCCACATACTTCCTCTCTCCCAATGGATGAATGAAGAAAAATGATAAAATGAATAAGGGCCCGATGCAATGATTATGGTGGTGGTGGTGGTGGTGGTGATGAAGATGCGATCACTACAATGTCAGTAGTAGTAATACAATGGAACTGGCTGGAATGAGATACGATCTACTATACTACAATTTGAACAAAACTTGTTGCATTCAATTTACGATCAACATTCATAGAACGGGGAACAGACTGGCTTGACTTTCACTTCACTATTCGAGCTCCAGTCAGAATTTGATGTGTTATTCAACTTACACAACTAAACTACAGATATGTGGTTGACACTGTATTGTATGGTACGGATACATATGGTTGGTTATTGTACTGCATTGTATTGAATTTGCGTGTTAAACAAATGTTTTTTGGCTATGCGTGGTTGGTAAAATTATTCATTCTTGTCCTGCCTACATTTTACGTGCATGCATAATACAGTTACTTTACTTTCTCTTACCGTACTATCATAATTAGCAACCACAAAACTAAACCGTTATTTTTTTTGTGGTGGTGGTGGCGCGGTCTACAATTATTGATGGAAACTAATAGACAGAAATGCATCAATCCATTCAATTAGATAACGTATAGTACTGCATATTATACTAAATACTTTAATAAGAAGAAACGTGTGGTGAAATCCACGTATTTTATTGAGATTGTAAAATATGGTCTCATTATTATTATTATTCATGCATTTAATGAAAATCAGTATGCACGTAGACTTACATGGCTCCATTACAATGCAATGAAAGAGAGAGCAAAGTACAATCCTTGCTTTCTCCACTTTTATTCAATCTCCTCCCATTTATATTGGTTTGGTCTGGTCCCAGCACCTCGATAACTAAAATTTGACTCCAATCTTCCACATTTCATTTCATTTCCTTTCCTTTTTCACAATCTTCTCAACGCATTAAAAAGGAGAGACGTACTCACAATTGGAAAGGTATTACTTATTGGAGTTGGAGAAAGTAATTGGTTTCTACATAATTCTACGTAAATCTCCCTCATCTTCTAGAGGAGAACTACTTTGGTCCGCCTTTCTTCCACCTCCAGATATATTCTCCAGGCACCGTTTAAAAGGCAGGAAATTGGCTTTTTATGGGAAATGAGGATGCAATATTGGAGAGCGACTTAATTTGGTTGTATAAAGTCACGTACATTACATGCATATGCATATTATGCAAGGAAGGTTAGTATGTACGTGTTTGCAATGTAGCTGTAGTTGCAGTATGCAAAATGGGGGAATAAATATTTGAAACCGTTTAAATCTCACAGGTTTGTTGGGTTGAGCTGGGAAATCAATTCAGTCCAGTCTCAAGTTTTTCTAAGTCGAGATTTCCGCCACACAGCTATAACACAAAGTAAATAAAAAAGATGACTGCATTAGTATTTCTATGCACAGTCACACACCTGTTATATATATACATGAATAGATCTGGAGGGTGGGGTGGATGGGCTGTATTCTATTCAGAATTCAAGATGTTGTTGTTACAGTATAAATTGGAGAAAAGACGTTTTCTATCTTCGTCTCATTTGCATATTTCTTTGCATCCATCATTTATATCGTCTTTCCTTGCCACTGCATCCATACAAGAGCAAAGAAAGAAATGTGCTCAAATTAATTCCCATTAACTTTTACATTGTCATCATGTTTCCTTAATTTCTTCTCCACCGAGCACACTTTTTCCTTTCTTTTTTACTTTCTCTTTTATACAACAATACAAAAGATTGTGCAGACAGACTGTACAGCAAACTTGACTCTTTACAATTATTTCTCTCTTTTTTTTTGTAAAATGAAATCAATGAGAAGAAAAAGAAGAATCGTACATCATTTCTTTCCATCAAAAACCAAACCAGTGCAAATGATGATTCACTTCTTCCTTTTCTTCTGATTTTGTTGTCAAACTATTCAAATCAGATGGATTCCTGGTTTTTGGGTGAGTGAGTTCCTTTACGGAAAATGGAAATTGCGTCGAATTCACGACACAAAACCAAACCAAACCACCACCAACTTAACCAAACGTATATAAAATAAACTTACTTGTTGGAGAGAAAGTGAGGGAAAGAGAAAGTTTTGCTAGAGCGGTCCTTCCTTCCTTCCTTCTTCTTCGTCCTCATTGTGCAAATAAATACCCGTGTTATTCCCATGCACTCGTTTCTTCCTTTGTTGTTGCCACTGTGTGATTTCACCTTGCTTTCTGTTGAAGGTAATAATGAGTCCACCACGTTCGTTCATGGAATGAACACGTTGTTCAACAACCTGTGAATTTATTTGGTGGTGTGGTGAAAGAAAAGCTTAAATTAAATTGTGACACAAAAACAAATGAACACAACCACCACCACCAGGAAAAAGAAAGTGGTGTAGTGTATTGTATTTTGTTGTGGTTGAGTTAAGTTAAGTTAAGCGCATCAAGTCCGCTTTTCTCGCATCGTTCACCTTGTCCTCGTCCTCATCCTACTTCCTTCCTCAGAAGGGATGGACAGGACGATACACACAAAGCAAAAGTAGCCTAGTTTTGTGATTCTTGACTGTTTCTGGTTATGGTTGAAATTGAGAGAGAAACACACTACCACCATCACCACTGCTACCATAGCGTGTTTAGTTAGTTGGTTTACTTACTTTACTTTCTCCACAACCAAACCAAACCACCCCGACGTGATTCCTTCTCGATGAAAGAAGTTAATCTTTCCCCCGTCCCATCCATCCAACAGAACGTGACTTTGCTTTCTCCAAACCAAACCACGCATACATACTTTACTTCACGTTGTCATGTAAGAATGAAGAGCATGATGATGATGATGATGATGATGATAAAATGCCTCATTTTATTCTTTGCTTTCACCACAAAAGCATAATTATTGCAATTGCCTCGTGAATGAAGGAAGGAATGAATGGCTGGTTAAATTTCTTCTGATTTTGTTGCAAGTAACTGCATGCACAGAATTCTGTACTATTCGTGTAAAGCAAATAAAATAGTACTGATTTCCACCAGCGAAATTGCCACGTGCAGCAGCTGATACCGAAATTTAAGAACAGAACAGAAATATTGAATGTCTTGCTTAACTGAAGTAAAAAAGAAGACGAAGAAGAAGGAATGAGATTTACTTGTTACTGAAGATGATAGCAGTATGGGACGTGTACATTTGTACGCGAGGAAAGAAAGCCGCATTTTATCCAAAAAAAAGCAAGATCTTCTTCTCTTCTTTACTCTCTCCATCAACCACACGTCCGCACATAATGGACACTGATTGCTCCTCTAAAGGAATTTAATTCCATGCTTTCTCTCTCTCCTTCCTCCCAAATGGGACATCATTGCCTTGGTTTGGTTTGGCTCCATTAAATACAAAAAAAGAAAAGAATAAGAATGGAAGAAACTGTAGTAAAAGTAGCGAACTTCGTAGTAGGATAAAGTAAACAATTGTCTCTTCTTCTTCTTTTTTTAACTCTTCCTTTAGAGGAGAACAGAGTAAAGTAAGTAAATATAAATATAAGTAGGCATATCATGCAGGCATGCATTATGTAAGGTGGAGGCGAGGGCGTCTCATTATTGCCTTCATCACCACCACCACCACCACCACTACTACTATTGCAGTAAAGTAATTTGAGAAGAAAGCAGAGAAGGATGGATTGCATAACTTCTCAAAAAAGAAAGAAAGCAAGCAAGACAAGACACTTCTTGAGCAACAGTTAGTTGGACAGAGAGAATTTCTTGGTGGGTGAACAAAGCATTCTATTCTATCATATCCTATCCTATATCCTCCAAATTATTATATGTATTATTATTACATAAGTATTATTGTGCAGAATAGAATGAGTGGGTTGGGTTACGTTGAATTTTGTTGGTTGGTTTGTTTTGTTATATAAGTAAAAGTATCCAAATAATAACTCATTCTCTGAACTGCGGATGAGTTGAGTTGAGTCAAACTTACTTGCATAACAATTTAGTGTAGGTGTCACTCCGTTTATGTATCTAAAAACAAGTCCTGTTATACTTTTGTTGCGTATTTTTGCATAATAATAATAAGAATACTTCCAGAAGAAGAGAAGGAATATTTATATTTAGAGAGGCTTCTACTCCTACTTACTCCTGTTTTAATAATTCCCGTTAAAGCGTGTTCACCCTTTTCTTTCTAACTTATGTATGCAGTAACAGTAGTAGTGCTGGAGGTGGTGATGATGATAATATATATGTAGAAGGATGAGCATAAGTCAGCTCAGTCATTGTCACACTGCAAATTCTGTTATATGAATATTGCAATAAGGTGTGTTGTTGTTAACAAACGAGAAGAATAATGTCCCATTACACTTGCAAATGGTTTCATCAACAAAACAAGTAACTCGTACATTCATTACATTACACTGCGGATGCTAATAATGGTAGTGTGTTGTGTGGGTCGATATGGATAATATGATGCAACGCAATCCAGAGGGCAGTTACCCCATCTAATAACTAAGCTAACTTTGTCATAATAATAATAATAATAATATGATACAAATTACTAATTAAAGGAAATATGGGATTCTATGTAGAAAAAGATGGGGCAAACATTTATCCATTTTCTGGGCTACTTACGTATATAATAATATGGTGGAATGTTGTACGTATGGAATGGCTTGGAGTTGCAGCTGTTGAAGATAAACCATTATTTTTTGGATGAGATGCAGCAATAGGGAAATGTATGCAATCCATGCAACTATGTATTATACATATGTAGCTACTTATTCCTTTTTCTTAGTTCCTTCTTCTTCCTTCTCTAAAAATAATACGACATCATGCCATAAGCAAATATGTAGTAGTAGTACGTACGGGTTAAGTAAGTTTACGGTTTTTACGTCCTTTGCTTGCTTTTACCCAACGGCATGATGAATTCTTAGGAGGAGGAGGAATAGCGCTAGTTAGCTATTTTCCTTCCGTTGTTGAGTCGATCTACACTAAACAAACTAATATCGCGCTGGTCTGGTTGAATTGAATGACTTCATTTAAACAATTTCAAATTATTCAATAACAACTTTTCGAAGAAAGGGGAAGGGAACAGTTTAAAAATATAATGGAGAGGTAATAAAATGACAGAGATCCTTTTTTTTAAAAAAAAAAAGGAAAGGAGAATGTCACAATCAGTCAAATTTTTTACAGTCGGGATTTTGGCAAATGATTATGATGAAAAAGAAGAAGAGTTCTGCTTTCTGTGTCGGTTTAGTTTAGTTTAGTTGTGCTAACAAATTGGAGAGCGTGCCATTTCCTTGATCTCTTTCATTTCAAGTAAAGTAAGTGCAGTATAGATTATATTCGGGTCGTCGGAAAATTGAAAGAAACCAGAAGAACAACAACTACCAAACTTATAACTAACTATAATAGTTACATTACATTACTTAAACACATAAATAAAAAAATATGGGATAAGTAATATACATATAAGGAGAAATAGATAAGAAGAGGGGGGATTATTGGCAAACATACATTATTGCACCCACCACTACTACTTGAAAATCTTGACTTTACTAAAAGCGTACACACTACAAACTAATAACATAATAATAATAATAATATGACTAACTACAGCACTCAGACTCCTTGTTTCTGGTTGGTAAAAGATGGATTATTGGCAAAAACATGTATTTAATAATATGGCTGGCTTGGCTGATCCACTCATCCACTCGTATGTAGTACATACTCATCTCCTCTCCTCTTGAGCCATACCATGCAATGCAAACAATTCTTCCTCTGTTTCCGCATCCATTTATTATTATTTTCTCCAGAACCGAATAGAACAGAACAGAAATAAAGCAACAAGGCAAAGCAAATCTAGCCCGTGCAATTAACAACCCTTCAACCTTTCCCCGGCATGAAAGGAAGGATGAAGAGGGTACAAGAAAGGAAGAGACTCAACCGGGTAACGTGGTGTGTGCGTCCCTCCGATTAATCAGATTATCCACCACTCATTCCATTAACAGACTTATTACGTACTCACTACATACACAACTATATTCTGTTCTGTTCTGTTCTTCACCACTCCAAACTCCAAATCCACTCTACTCTACTCCTTCCTGCTTTGTATAACATAACAACATCATCTATTAATGCATACTTACATATACCCCGAATTTTCGGTTCTTCGGTTTTAGTAGTCTGATCTGATCCATCCCTGGTTTGTTTCTACGGTATAGAATATTGCCTGCCTGCCTTTCTTTTGACGACGACACCCGTTTTTTGTCTCTCTCTCTCTCTCTCTCTCTCTTCTATTTAGGATCATCAGATCACAGATGAGAGCATGTGTTTTTCGGTTTACTATTGGCAAGTGAACTGCAGCCAACACATGTATCTGGAGGAGGAGGAGGTGAAAGATAGGGTTGCTTGCTGCACGTGTTGTTACATAACTCGTATGTATGTCTGTCTTCAATTTAACTAGGAATACGGCTTGTTGGTTAGTCAGCTCACTCGGTCGGATCGGATGTCACACAACAAAATACAAGGCAGACAAGATAAACAAAGTGCTGAGTGAGTAAGAGTGAGAGAATACTCGAATTTATATTCATTTAGCTGGTAAATTGGAAGCCAATAATTAGTGCACAAAGTACAGCAGCTTCCTCCCTCCAGGATAGGATGAATATAGAAGTGAAATAAATCATCCTGCTAAAATTTGATCATTTTCACTTGGTTAGGGTTCCATTGTTGGTTGTAGGAGGCTGTTCAAAAGGCAAGACGGATTACGTACTTTCTCCGCCTTTCATTTTTCCCTATATTTGGCTTGGTTGGGTCTCTATTCGTTCGGATTATGATTTGGTTTGGTTTGGCTAGACTAATTCTTCTTTTTTTACTTTCTCCAAATCTGACCAACAATGGAATAATCTTTGACCTTAGAGAAGTTGGCTTTTGTTGGCGATGGTGAATGAGTGGTGGTGGTTGGTCACCAACCGTTGGTGTGGTAGGATGGCTTCTTTTTCTCCTTATTTGTGTACATAATGAGATTCCGTCCATTCCTTATTTAATCGTAATCTTAACAATATGCCTTCATTCAAAGAGATTCAATGGTGGTGGTTGGTGGTGGTGCCACTGTATCATACAAATCCTATAAATGAAGCCATACTATCACCAACATCATTACCTAAACTAAATCTGTCAATAACAAGAAAAGATCCAATTTCTCTAGTCAAGCATTTACAGAAGATCTACAGAAGAATCTTCTATTTGATACAAGGAAGAAAATCTAATAGATTTTTTTATCCAAAGTCCTGTCCTGTCCAGGCGAGATTAAGTGTGTAACTTAATTTAGTTTACAACAAAAAGTCCAATTCATCATAATACATAATATCATCATCATCTCTTCTTATTATATGGGATAATATGTGATTCTGGAGAAAATGAAACCCTTGAAAAACTACTTATCGTCATTTTCTGCGTCTCCTTCACCATATTGTGTGTTGACCAGACCGACCAGACCAAACCACCAAATGAATAATACAATATCAATATCAATAATAATAATAATTTGTCCAAAAAAATGATAAGAGAAGATAAAATCTTATCCGTTTCCCCAATCTACGCCTTTATCCACAAATTTCACACATATCCACACAAAAAGAATGAAGGAAAGAAAGAAAGCGACTGGTTTCGATTTAATGATAAATTCCACACAATAAATCTCTATTTCACTCGTTTCCAATTTTTTCATTAGATTCGAATTGTCTACAAAAAAAGAAAGATTGACGACAATGATGATTAATTTTGATTGATTTCCTCTAAAAAATATCATTTATTCTCGTCTTTTTCGCATGGTTAGATATAGAGTTTTTTTGTTGGTTGGTTTTGTGAAAATTTGTCTCTATTGAATTGAATTCAATGTAAAAGGATGAAGTGCGGTGATGCGGTGTCATTAAGCCAAGTCAAGTTCTAAAGATTTTTGTTGATGATGATGATTTTTAAAAAAAAAGAAAAAAACGTTCAAAGAAAGCGACAACGACAACGATGACGGCTCGTAGTCGCCATACTATTCATTAAATGTGGCAGTTTACTTTTACATCTTTCGCCTCCAATAACCAATTCTCGTGTTTGCTTTTGGTTTCAAAAGAGAGGAGGAAATCGCAAATTGACACGCATCATTCATTTCCAAAATGCAGTGTTATGTTATTTCCTTTTCCTTTCCTGGCATAAAAGGTTGTCAATGTGGAGCAGTTATTTTGGAAACACAATAACCATGATCATAATCATGGGAACGGTACGTGTTGCCACCATGTATATCACCACCACTGCCACCACCACCACCATTCCCATATATACATACCAAGCTGACTTTCACTCGTGTCGGAATGTTCAAACCTCCATCATCATCATCACCACTACCACCAAAATCACCTCATTTCTTCTCTTCCCTTCTTCTTCTACCTCTCTTATTATGAATGACTTTGATCCTTACACAGTCAACAAATGTCACATAATTTGCAATGTGGACAAATTGCAGGCATCATCGCCATCCGATCCGATCCTTCTCCACCTGATTTTCACCTGACCAAATCCCCACCCTCACTGCTTACTGTATTTTTACCTTACCTCATCCTCTCAGTAGCAAAGTCAACAAATACAGGTTTACTAGAGAAATGGATAAATGTGGAAAATGACTCGAGACGGAAATAATCAATATACTTTACTTTACTTTACTTCATTCCATCATCAAATCTTTCTGTGTAAAGAAAAAGAAGAAGAAATGGGGAAACTAACAATAAGCAGAAGCAATGGTAGTGGTGGTGGGTGGTGGTTTGGTGAGGTTAGTGAAAAAGAGATCACAAGAGGGGAAGCATGGATCGGAATACTAATCGCTTGTATCAATACTTATACATACATAAAGCAGGAGATGAGATTGAGATGAATTCCAATCCATCCAAAGATCACCACACCAACCAAACCAAAGTTTAAGGCGTAAGGCGTAGCGTGCTTTTCTTTACTTTCTCCTCAGGCTGCTAAATTCTTCCATAAGCAGAATTGTATTGTGTATGTATGTATACCTTCCTTCATTATTATGGACTCACGTCGTCGTTGTGGTGATGGACTGAACTGGACTGGTTTTTACATTGTTGGATTCTTGGATTCCTGTCTGCTTTAACAATGGTGAAAAAGGATCTCATAAATAAGACGATATTCCTTTCTTCGTCTTGTCTGTCATCACCACAACCACCACCATCACCATAACTGGACTTTGGTCAATCACAACAACGACAAAGATGACGACGACAACAAAGACCAAACCAAACCAGGACAACGGACGCTTTTACAGAACTTCTGAGAAAGAGAGAAGAGAAGTTATTGAAGAGATGAGATGAGCTTATGTTACAAAATGACATATTTACACAGAAAAGGTTTCATTCTTCCTTGTTATGAATTTGTTTAGAAGTCTCACTCACTCACTCACTCACTTGTACTTTTCCACCACCACTGAACTGAACTGACAAATGTGAGTGCATGAGTGAGTGAGTGAGATGGAGACAAGGAAACCGAATCTTGAGTCGTCTTGAGAAAGAAAAGAGGAAGAAATTGAGATAGAATAAAAGAATAAAAGAAGAACAAAATAAAATAAATGCGTGGTTAGTTTGGTTGGTGAAAGCGATGCTGATGATGATGATGTTTTTCGTCTCCAATGTCTCCTGCTTTCTCTTTCTGCTTGTTATTTTATTTTATGAGTATTATTGTCTTGTAACTTAATATGCTTTTAAGCCAGTTCCATGTTATTGATGATGAAGAGAGAGAGAGAGAGAAAGAGAGAAAGAGAGTTTTCACTGTTCTTCTCCTCCTCAGCCAAAGGAATTAACAAGGAGGATGGAAATAGAAAGAGAAAGCGAGAGAAAGAGAAAGACGTGATCGGATATGGATAGTGAGTTAGTAAATCTGTTTTGGATTATGGTATGGATCACGATGGCTGGCAGTTGTCTCTTCCTGTCCATGTGAATACATGTACATATTGTATGAATGTATAAATGGTTATATATCTATTTCGATCCATAACCAACATAACAAACTGCATGGTTGGTTGGCGGTGATATCTCGCCCATCCATTCTATCATCACCGTAAAATCGGTGTATTTATGAGAAGAATAAACCTGTGTTTGTCGCTACTGTATTGTAATGCAATGTTAAGGTCTCTCTCTCTTTTTACCTGTCCAAAGCACCTGTTTCTCTTTCTCTTGGCTGACAAAAGCTATCAGAGTCGCTGTTGGGGGTGCAGTGGTGGTGGTGTTGCGGATGGGATGAGACGAGAAAGCAAAGTAAAATAAAGCGACTTGGTCCTGTTACAGAAAAAACACAAGAAAACATTCAAGAAATAAAAGAAAGCTGAGATTTTTGTAGAACAATTTGTTCACAATAAAATTAAATTGCCTCCTCACTCAGTCTGTCTATAGGAGAGTGGTGGTGGTGGTGGTGGTGGAGACAACTCAATTACGAGTGAGTCTGCCACTGGCAGGGCATGACTTCGACGAGACCAAAGTT
Organism: Folsomia fimetaria; assembly: GCA_034695645.1. Lineage (NCBI taxonomy): Eukaryota > Metazoa > Arthropoda > Collembola > Entomobryomorpha > Isotomidae > Folsomia > Folsomia fimetaria. The sequence continues at coordinate 17,506 of JAQFZJ010000706.1, forward strand.
GACTTTCTCTCTGTTGCTTTCACTTTAACTAAAACTCACACTCATGCATTTTTACTCACCTGGCACTTCTTCCCAAAAAAAAGTGTTTAACTAAATTTAGCACTTGTTGGCTTGACTGCCTGCCTTTTTACTACATATTCTGTAATACATGCGCTATGTACATAAAGTAACTGACATTACATATTGTTCATGCAGTGACAGTTGAATTTCTTGTTCTCTAATTTTACCGTCTGTCAAACAAACTTGATCTCTCCGTTTATGAGACAGATTTCAGTGGAATTTTGAAATGAGTTTCATTCCAGAGAAAATGAAGGTATGTTAAGCAAGACCGACCAACCAACCCTTAATTCTTACAACTTCCTTTATTACCGTGTCACAATATGCATTCCGCTCCCAAATTGGCAAAACTTTAATATTCGTCATGATAGCCGTCCATGCAGTGCAATTTAGTGCAGTCCAGTTCAGTTCAGTAGTAATAATAGTTGCACACAGGAATGGAATGAAGAAGCAGAGAAGAAAGTTTAGTTTAGTTACTGCTCATTAAAGTTTCAGTACTGTACAGGTCTTTTCGACCTGTGTGTGTATAATATAGCTTAGTTTGACTGCTTTTGCTTTGCTTACCAAGCCAAAAACTCTAATTGAGTGTAATCCCTTCATGTTTTTTGGAATGATGATGACGATGACGATGACAAGAAATACGACAATCATCGTCAATTCTTTACGTTCAGTCATTTCGTCCAGGATTTTATTCTTTTACGGCGGCATTCAATTCAGAAGACACATTCGTGTTGTGTTTGACTTTGACTCCATGTGAAATCTGCATGGTTAAGGACACTACGACAGGAGGAGAAGGTCGCTGAAAGAGTCGATAATCACCCAAATGTTGTGATAATCTTGCTTCTTCTTTTTTTTGTGGAGAAAGCTAGCAAGCTTCTGCTTCTTGCTGCTTCCTTTACAAGAAAAATCATTGACAAGTTGGAGTGAGAAGGGCAAAATGGGCTGACACAACATGACAAGAATTCAAATGGGAGAATGCCCCTTCGTCATGAATATTTTATGAGGTTTACTACCCGAGACTCAAAATCTTACCTTTTATACCCCGGGTGAAAATTTCACGTGTTTTTATGCATAAAATTTTTGCATGATTATGCAGGAGTTTAAGCAGGAATTGGCTG
>JAQFZJ010000707.1:0-18613 GCA_034695645.1 Folsomia fimetaria
TCCACGATGAACCATTAGGGGGAGGGAGGGGTCAAATTTTGGACAAAATCGGTCCACGTGGTTTTTGAACGTTCCCTTATCTGTTATATACGTACTTGATGTCTCTCTTCCACAGTAAGATGTAGATGAGATGCTTTGCAAATTATTTCGACAGGTTTGCATGCCTAATAAATCAGAGAATGAGAGAGAATGCATATATTTATTCTACTATTTAGTATATAATTATAATGAAACCGCAATGATATTCCTGCTTACAGCATTCTGAACTATTTGACCGGATATAAGGACTAGGATTAGGACAAGCACAGCAATAAATCCATGAACAATTGAAAGTACATAGAACCCGGAAACAGTAGTAAACTCTTCACGATTTACATTAAAAATTCCCATTCCAAGGGCCCCTGTGTAAATCGCGCAAGTAATGGATAATAGACTACATACACACACAATAAGTATCGACATTCCGAAACAATCTCCTACAAGCCGGGATATTCTACACAGCGTTTCATGAGATATCCGTAAATGTTCGAGCTGCTCTGCCTTCGGTGTCCTCAAGTTAGTAGGAATGATTCTAATATATACATAAATATCTCAAACAAATGCCTGCACTTGGACAATGCGACTTAATTACCTGCACCATTTATTCGTCGTTCCCTTTAAAACGTTTCTTAAACTTGACCCAATATCTTTGTGGAGAAGCCAAATAATTGCACAGAATCCAGAAAAGAGTGCAGAAAATCCCAAATTATAAAATGTGAGAATAGCGTAAGACAATTTCTGGAGTAATAAGAATCCATTAGAGAAAGGACATGGTGGCTTCACTTTCAATAAATCCAGGTCACTTCCTCTTCCGCCCCCACTTCTCATCTCCGCCACGGCTGTGCCAACATCAAAAAAACACCATCGGAAAACAAAATGCATAAAATAAGTGGCATAAAGTAGTCCGGAGAAGGAAGTTATTGCAACTAGGATATAATTAACTCTTTTTAATAAACCGAAGTTCTCATGAATCCGAGTTTCCGAGTGGCCTGGATAAGCACATTTACTCACTAAAATGTGATATTTTTCATTTTATATCAGTAGATATAATGACATACTAATGGCAATTCGATCGTTGTAAACCATCTGGATAAGAGTCCAAACCCTCTGTAACTTTCTCCTGCTGAAAAATGCATTGATGAGAATGCCACACGCTTGAAGGTAGAGCAGCTCAACTTGAAGTCCAAACGTGTAGAGATCAGTTCCACTAAAATAGAGTTTCAGCACGGTCTTCATATTCATAAGCACCCAGACGGTGACCGTGATGAAATGTGTCATCATTGCGATGTTGACGAAGGATGGAATGCTCAGCAACTTTACAGAGAGAGTACAATTACAGCTTCTCAGTTCATCTTTCGGGTGGTTTAATGCTTTCGCCATGGCAGAGTTGCTGTGTGGATGGTGTTGATGTGATGATCCATCATTACTTTCTTCGACTCCAATGTTCACCGCCACGAAAGCAATTTCGCTCAATATTAAAGGTGATGACGCCGGAACAAGGGCCCTTTGCGAATGAACAAATTGTGCTGGTAGAATGCCAATTAGTTGACAAAACTTAAAAATGGGAGTGACACACTCGCATAGACAACGGCCGTGTTCAGCAGACGACACAAATTTCTGAACCGTACTTTCAGTAGGATGACGTATTGGTGAATTGGGCCAGATTACTGGATATTTTCTTTCGGAGGTCATTTCCAATAATAGATTGTTGGTGTGAATACGATGAGACATGACCAAAAAATGATTTCCGTAAAATTTTACAGACAAATATTATTGATTATTTATCAGTATAATTTAATATTCCACAAAATGTATTGCACTTTAATTTAATTAGGAATGAGCGAACGTAATCCGAGGAAGAACTGAACGTAGTCATTCTGTAAGTGCTCCGTCATCGTGAAAGTGTCACTTAGAGTTGTGGGAGAATATAGGCAATTGCTTATCAATTGTCAATTAAGAGAATTGAATACATTCATTTAATGACGGTCCAAAGTATAGTGATCATAGGCGTCTATGCTGTCAGTCAATAAAAGGCGAGTCTCGTGACTGGCTCATATATGTATGTAGACATATCTGTAATATCAATTTCGGAAATTGAAATTAGCAAAGGTGTGCACATGAACAAGGACAATTTCTGTCATTCTATTCTTTTTATATTGGGTTGTCGCTATCGTCATAACACTTTATGTAGTATAGCGTATACGGACGAATATTGCGTTATTGCGTATATTTCCTTATATTTATTATATTGGTTCGGTTTGGAATATTTGTGGAATTGTCGTCTACCATCAATTAGCAATCGATTCAATTAAAGTCCAATTTTTTGTGCGCCATCTCAAAATAAATAATTAGTTGCTGTAATTTCATCTCTCGTTTTCTGATATATGTATACTAATCAACTAATATCTGAGTCAGTATATAATTTATAATCTCAAGATTGACTTTCCTTTTTTGATAAGTGAAGAAGGAAGAAGATAATACCTGCACTTTTTAAGCATTGTTATTTTGTATAGTGGAATATTTTATGAACCTCTGTCATAAAATGAAAGTCGTAAGTACATACTCATACGTTACGTAGTAAATCTTATCTTCTGCTTAACTCTAGCACCTTCATTCGTTCACCGCATGGTATGATACAACCTTATTATTGTCAGGATATCATATAAAGAGAATTTACATCCAATTGCACTTGACTCATTTATTGCTGATTAACAGTTTGGTGTGTGCATTTAGTTAAAGGATTTAATTTGAAATTGAATTCCCTGATTAAGGATAATTGCCAATAGTGGCAAAGGAAATTGATAAGCAGACAGTTAATCCAGGGTCTGACGTCGTTAAAGCATTATTATTGGTCTCGAAAGAAAATGTCTTTCATCAGTATCAATAATAGACATATCTTTGGTTAGCCATGAAGGATAGGTCCCATTGAGTACGATGCTGACAAATAATGGATCAGTAATTTTTAGAGAATAGAATTTGTATATAAGCTTGAACAATACGCAGTATAAAATTAATTGTAGTAAACAATTGATTTAATTTAATACGTAAAATTGGAATGTATCCTAATTTTATGTATATCAGTTACTGCTCTGTATTCTTGAATAAATTTTAAAAGAGTCCCCTAGAAATATCTTATGCATACAGGTTAACTTATTCAAAATTCTTTTGAAATCAAATGCTAATTGTACCTATAAGTATTCGTGCTGTCTTAACATTATAATATAACATATCTCATGTATGTACAACTCATGTACAATTGCAGGACTAGAGCTTTTATGGATTTGCTCCTTCTGCTTTGGTTTGTACAACTTCCAACCATCATGGCCTATGGTATTACAAATATTAATATTAATTCTATAAAATTTGTATAAATTATTGAAATATTTCTTCTCGTAAAGAAAAGGAATGTGCATGGACTAGTTGTTCATCTCGATTGGGGAATGGAGAAATTACCCCACAATCCCTCTGCAATAAGCACCCCTTGAAAGGGAAGTTTGTCGAAGGACAAATCGAAAATAAAGGATGCAATGGGAAAACTCACACAGTTCATTGTTGCAAACCAGCAGAATCCGCAGGTATAACACCTATTTGAAGAAATGTTCCTGGGCTGAATAGAAACTATCCAGATTTATGCATGTTCTATAGACCAGGAGTGTATATGGACTAGCTGTGAGAAATTGGCGCCTGACAAAACACCACAATCTCTTTGTGATAACCATCCATTGAAGGGAAAGTTTGTAACTGGAGAAATCAGTGATAAAGGATGTAGCAAATCGCATAATAGTGGAACGCAGTCCGTCAAATGTTGTAAACCAGTAAAATCGCCAGGTATGTGAATCCTCTATAATTGTGGATGTATTCGGCCATGAAGTTCAAATTAATAATTAAATTAATATTATAACATTTGTAGCATGCCTGTGGACTGAAAACTGTTACGAGGTCAGGAAAGGTAGTGAAGCTTGCAAAGAAGAATTTTCAAGCGAACAACGGGAGTACACTGGATTTTCGAAGCAATGCAGCAATTCAAACAAGCAGAAACACCAATGTTGCAAATGAGATCTTACATATTAAATAGATAACCATCATATACTTATTTGTATCTGTATCTCAAACTGTGAACCAAATAATGTCAAATGGGACTATGGAACTAAAGATGTTATAATTTGTACGATTGACTTACTTGTACATTACTGATTTACTACTTATCTATGTACACCATCCACTGCCTTTTACCCATGAATATTCATATGGTTTTCATTACTAAACAATCCACCTATAGGACAACAAGTGAGAATTCAGTGTAACAAGGGTTTTGCATGTATGTAAAATGTAAACTGGGCTTGTACAATTCTGGTAAAAAAGAATAGAAGGGAGACACAATATCGTTTCTGGAAGGTAATAAAAATTTTTACAATGGCCTTCACAACATGACTCGGCTTGCATCGGATTTGTTTTCATTGCATTTATCCTATTTTCACGACGTCAAACTTACGACGTCAATTACTCTTACTTTCATCAGCATCTATCCTTTATTCACTAGCACACAACACAACGCTATGGTATGGTGTATGGTATGCATAGGATCAAACTGCATCTGGTGGGTGCAGTTTTATCTTATGCAGGAAGTGGGATTTTTTCATCCAGATTGGAAATCTTAATATTCCTTTCCATACGTTGCCTAAAATTCAATCATATAAAGGCTTATCTCATTTACAGTGGCAAAGCACACTAATTTCACATCAATAATGGAAGACGAAGCAACTTTCACTCGGGCGCAAGTCGCAGCATTGGTCTCAATTTCATCTGAAATCGCACAAAATGGGCGAAGTGCAATTTCAACTCATTGTCCATACTGTTCCACCTCCATCACAACTGATATTAAAGTGACGGAAAATGAGCAGGCGAAATCCATCGCTGATGAAAGATACACTTGTGTAATCATAATCATGATTGTACTCACAATTTTCTGTACGATTTTTATTGCAGTGAAAACGGGTGCAATTTTAATCTCGTTGGGTTGTGGGGTGGGCATCTTGGCAATATTCGGAGGTGGTATTTGGTGTTCAAAAGTCATGGCCCAGGGAGGCAATGCTTATCATGATGTAGAACATTCCTGCCTGAGGTGTAAGCATGGATTGGGGGTTAGCGATGGGGTCGCGGCGTGGAGAGAGTTTGACAGGAATAGGCCACTGAGATAGATCGATGGTACATAACTCTGCTCTCTGGATGATGGAGATTTTACATGCAAGTTGTATAAGATCGGGTTTTACTTTTTGATAATTTGAGGATGAATAGTCTGCGAAAAGATATTATGATGCACTTTATGATTTGCTTATTAATTTTTCTAAAATCTGTGCTTGTATGTCAATTCAGATTGTAATTAATAATACATATTTGTAGATATTAAAAGTAAAGTTGAAAAATAAATGAAATAAATAAGAGAAGGGATTAAGAAATATGCAATTTCTAAGTGAATTACATGGACTGGTGAAAGCGACAAAAATGTCGCGTTTAAAAAATGTCGCATTTAATAAGTTTATCAACTAGTAAGTATCCTATTTGATTGTAATGTCCAGTGGTGATGCACAACTTGTACTCCATTAATTAGTTTACATATTCTTTCTTCAAGCTGAGGGTGGCATGCATCTTTATGTAAATATATACGCACATTATGATGACAATACGGTTGGCTTTCAGTCGACTTAATATAGGGCATCCAGTTCTCCGTCTTTCATCTCCAATTCGGGTAATTCGTCTTCAAGTAATAGGGGATGCCATTTCCTTTTGATGCTGCAAAGGAAAACGTTAAGAAATATTCTTTCTTAAATTTAGAATAATGAGTTGTAATCTTATTCTGAATTTTACCTGTTTCATATGCTTTGCCAGGCAGTGTTGCTGCGTATAATCTTTACTACAAATATGTATGACAAATGTAAGGTCTTTCTCTAGTATGCACCACAATATGTTGGACTAATTCAAACCAGGTGATGAATGGTTTATCAAAAAAAGTAGCAACAATGCTTAATATTCAATTTCAGCTCATCTTGTTTGTGCATTCTTAAAATATGGAATTTTATTGGGGACGAATCGGTCACCGTAACTCCACAAATCTCACAGATCAAAGATAGTTGTTTCTCTGAGTGAGCTGACCTAATATGCGAGTTAAGTTGTGCCTTTGTATTACAGATTCGAGGGCAGAGATCCCAAGAAAAAGTTGTGGTTAGTCCTGACGGATGTCTTGAATCTATGTGCTGCCTGAGCTTGAATTTTCCCGTACATTGTTTTCCACACTGAGTACAGACGTAGGGAGAAGGTGTTTTGTGTGGCACGATTTTATGACTTCGAAGCGCGCCTCGTTCCATAAAAACTTTCGAACATTGGTCACATTTCAAGGTTGCCTCTCCATTGTGTCGCGATATATGATAAACAAACTAAAATATCAAATCAGAACAGTAATTTCATTTCATTGTAAATTAAATTCGTAATTCTAACCTGCTCAACTGACTCGAACTCATGCTTCCGATTAATGGCCCTGATACACATACACACCTCACAATTGAATGGCCCATTTCGATGCGTCTTGACATGAGTGTCTAATAACTCCTTGGCCCAATACTTTTTGCATACTTCACATTGATGCACCAGCAATTCAGAATGATGTAAACGCTCATGTTTTCTCAAATGTCTTATAGAAAAGTTAGAAATCTACATCCGGACACACTGCAAGCCAAATTCTGTTGTGACCTTTTTTACGATTTTGGATTTTCTTGTGGTATGGACGGTGTTCATGTGGCGGAGAAATTTCTAAAAATGTTCTGGTGAATCTGCACAATCGCAAATTTGGCATTTTAGAGTCTTGCCAGATCCGTCAAACTTCTTGTGCAAATCTTCATGACGTGTCCAAACCATTTCAGAGACAAACATTTTTTCACATATCGCACAAAGGTACTTTTTCCCAAGGCATCCATTTTATGGGCTTGGATAATGTGACAGACTAACTTCAATTTGGAAAAGTGTGTACAAAATTCACGCTGCAACTTGAGAAATTGAGTCGGATGATAGTGTCAAGGCATTGTGAATGAGAACATGATCCAATGATTTGGCCGGGATAGCGAATTCTTTGCTTTGCATCGAGGAAAATGATGAATAATCTCCAGTGTCATTGTTGTTGTCAGGATTAGAGGATCGTTTCTCACTAACTGTTAATGAGGAGGATTAATAAATAATAAATGACAATCAAATAACTGCTTTTACTAAATTTACCACTTAGAAGAAGTGGTGTCTTCTCATTAGCGTGCAATATATTTCCAACAATCATAAAAATTTGACGATCCTGCTCCTTGGCGATGAAGACGGTAGATGAACATTTTTCGATGAGCTTCTCAACACTAATTCGAGAATTGAAACAAAGAACTGAAAGCAATAGATCATTTAGAAATCCTTCCCCTCATTCCGGAAGTAAAAGTATGTTTTATTACCCATATATACATCCCATACAAGGATAACATGAAAAGAGCATCTGACCAGTAAACCTTCCGATCGTACAAAATAATAATTAGCGTTCCAAGTTCCAACCGATGCTAAATAAAAGAGGGAATCCCTTGTGAGTGGCCACCACTCAAGGTGCACCCCCTAAAGTTATGTTATTAAATATTAGAGATACACATATCATAAAACTATGAAAGAGGCAAAATTAGTCTGGCTTACAACTTTTCCAGTATTACTCGTGGCTAGGGAGTAACCTGCCCAAATTCCACAACAAGCCCCCACGGCAAGGATATTGAACACAGCTGAACCCACAATTGTCCCCACGCCCATGTCTCCATTTGTTAAGAAGGTTCCAATGACGTTGGTAAATAATTCAGGGGCAGAGGTAGAGATGGCCATGAAAGTTGCTCCGGCGACATCGCTGGGAATTTGAAGTGCTACAATGAAATTAAACTTTAATTCCGAATACAGACCCAACATCCACCCGATGACCTACCTCTACAAATCGACTCCACTGCAGGAACAAAATACTCATCACAAACGAGTAAGAGTGCATAAAAGAGGTAAATTGAGACAAGTACTTAAATGAAACACGATTGCCCCGTTAAGTTTAGCCTCCATGGAGAAAATATCAGGAGGAAACTCTTCTGCAGATGGGTGTGTGCAGTTACGGGACCCATTTCCCAAAGTGGAGTTTCCATTTTCGTCAACTTTTTGCCCTTGACTGCTGGCCTCTTGCACAGACGTGAAGACAATAAAAAATCCCAGGACAAATGCATACAGGTACAGGGCTACGAGTCGTATCCTTCTTTTGGGTGATACAATCTTAAGGGGAGATTGAGATTGGTCTAAATTTCCTTCGAACTTGCCCACACAATTGCCATAATTTTTCGAATGGTGAAAGGGGTGTGAATTTACACTTAGTACACTTGTGCCACTATTGCAACTTCCACTTGCACTGAGGCATTGGTGTAAACACGCGTCCGATATTTACCCAACAATTGTAACACAGCACTCGTTGGTAGAAGACTATGACTGAGATATATTTTCAGAGTAACTGTTGATATTTATAATAATTAATATTTTGCACCTGAACTTAGAATGAAATGCAATGAAACTACTGCAAATTAAACTTTTTTTTAATGATATACTTGGTGTAAACTGGGCAATAAAGATCGTCTCTGACTGTGAATCTGTCTGACTGTAGTGCACAGTCAGTAGTCTCGCGTTTAGCAATGGTAAAGGATTGAGCAAAAAATAAAATTAGCTTTCCATGTCATTCTGCTTTTTAAGAGCCAGTAATCCAACGTAGTCAGTCAGTTGCATGCTAACTATTTATAGGTATGTATTACATTAGGGATATAGGTATACAATTATACATAGTACGTATGTATAGGTAATTAATATTTTCCAAAAAATGTAAATAATATACCATTTACATGTTTGGAAAAATATTAATTCACCCAATAAAATTTGTTTATGTTCTTCTCATTGGTTAATTCAACTCAAAATCGGATACGTGAAGGATAAGTGTTGTTGCACTGCATAAGGGATGCCAGGCCAGATGCGTATTACCGTAATAACATTTATTATATCATTCTTACCTTGAGATAGATTAATACATTATAAGTTAACAATATTATAACTACCGGAAATACAAGCTTTTAAAGACCAAACTATAATTGTTCCCTGAGCTGATGAATGATTCATAATGTGAATCACATTTTATAACAGTTTTGTGCTTTAGTTTGGGGCATTGTTTATTGATAAGTTATCCAGTTATCCATGTGTATTGCAAATATACATACTCTTGTCATAATTCCGTTGTTACTATTGTGTTGATACATTTCACATGTCAATTTCATAAAATAAAATGTAACTTAATATTATAAAGAAAATACAAAGTTTGTTCTATATGGAAATATCAAAACATTATGATAAAAATGAGGAAAAATGCAGAGGCAAATTGAGATTATGATGGCGAGACATCTTTTTATCATTGTCACATCACATTTGGTTATCGATTTATCACTAAGTGAATTCAACATTGTCCCATCTACAATCTGTATGGATAAAAATATTTAACTTGTATCCATAAATAAATCAAATCTGGGTTGATCTTATTAAACCAGGAACCAGGAACCAGAATGGAAAATTTTGAGTTGTTTTGCAATATTGAAGTCAACTCATCATTATTTGCTATGATTCACTTATCCAGTAATGTAATATTGGTGTACTTTACTTTGTTGTTTACTTACTTGTTGGTTGACAAACGTAAATATTTTGGTTTCGATAATTAATCGCAAAATGATGGCCACAAATAAAACCATTAAGAATTAACTTTGAACTAATTAGCAAGTTTGTTTTATTAATCCACACTCAGAAATGTAGAAGTAAACCCAGCACACTTATTTTTACTCAAATGTTAATATTGTTATATCCAGAAAAATTAAATACATGTAATTGATGTTTAAATAATATAAAAATTAGTAAAGCAATTCATGTAATAGAATAAATTTTGATAGGAGTTTAAGTGACTTGACTTCAGGCTAGTCGGTGATGAAGGAATGTTTTAAGGTTTAACATCTTAATGCAGCTGGAAACAATTTTGAATGCCATTTTTAGGCGATACTGGTACTGGTAGATGGCACATATTTATAGATATATAATATTCGCGTATGAAATTACCAATTAATTGTTGTTACAAATAGTAATGGCGTTGGCGTAGATTGGACGGTTATTTTATACCAGTAATGCATTTTGACCTTCTCAGTTTTCTGGAAGATGTGGCTCAGCCTCTTTCAAGACTTGAAGTGCTGTGTTGTAGTCCTCATTCGCACCCCACCCTTCTTTGTCTGAGGTCATGTCCTTCAATTCCTTGTGCGCTTGCTACAATTAACATGATTTTACTGAACTGAACATGTTATTACCGACATTTTAATATGGTTTATGTTTACCCCAAGTCTTCGTTGAGTATCTGGAACCATAAGTTCCGATTCACGAAGTGAGTTGACCTGTTGCTTCATAAAGTACTCGTCCTTCCCTTCCTCTTCAAACTGTTTGATCTTTTCCTGTTGCATTTTCACCTCTTTTTCGTAACTCAACTTTTCCTTCGTGTACCGTTTAACCACGCCCGTTTTAATCTTCAGGTTGCGCAATTTCGCAGGATCAATGTTAGACTCCATGTCAGCCATAATTTCTAAGAAAATCGTATCAAACCAAAGCAACAAAAGATTTTGCTTCACACACCTGCAACCTGCAACGAAATAACAAAAGAAAATAATATTCCAATCAATTACGCAGTGAACAAACAAGTTAATTTTTTTAAATGTTGTAGTGAAAATCTGTTTTACGTACTTTGTCAACGCCTTTGCAGAGAGAAATTCTATCTTATTCTTTCTACAACATAAAATCTGGATTTGGCAATGACAGTTGGACTTGCAATTTGCGAAAAATGACTCACTCACTGCTTGCTGTTATTTTGTTGCAGTGAAAGGGAAGTTAAGAGGTGATTTGCCCGCTTTGCAAAATTCTACTCTTGCCCATTCCACCAACCACTTGGACGTCACCGGCCAAAGTTCACTTGTTTATCTTAAATAATTCTACAAAATTCTTAATTTGAAACAAGAAGGACGGATTTTGTAATTCTCCTCAGGTGGGTAATTAACTAACATAATTAAGCTGTATTTTAGTTTGTATGCACGGGATAACTATGAGAAGTAAATAAAAATAATAATAAATTGTAATTCCAAATTCGAATATATTTAATGAACATTTTAAGAACTGCATTTAATAATGTTCTATTTCGTTAATTTAGGGATTTTCCAGTTAAGGATAAAGCAAATTACGAGTACTGGAGGCATTGAGTTCGATCGACCGGTTCAGGAGGCTTATCTACCCATCCTATCAACTGGAGCACTCCTGGAGGGACACTTTACTTACTATTACCTCTAAGACATAAGATCATGTTGGCCTGTCGAGCTTCGGCTTTGTCAAGTAGTCGCCATCTGCAACACGTGAGTTGAAAATTTCAATGAACTAGAAAAACAGACGGCCATATGAGCAGATGATTAGGTCACGCATTAGAAGAGGAAGATCTTTATTCCATTCCAATATGTAGAATTATTACGTAACAATTAACAGTGCTTGCTGCTCGACTGTGAGAGTGTTAAATGATTTTTATACACACGAAAGTTTACAGTGACTGACAAGCCAAAATTATCCAGGGTAGTCATAAGCGTGTGTATCTGTGGTCACAGATGTCAACATCTTAAGATTTAACTCATTCGAGTACTTGATATTTTTTCAGTAATTTTTTCAAAATTAATTAATTTATAGGCATCCAAAATTGATTACTCCGTGCACTTCTTTCTTGCTTATATAATCATATCGTCCTGACTGAATTGCTAAATAAATTGACTTAGGTATCAATACTGGTTATTTATTAATCCGAAGGTGGTCTGGAAGGTGGGCGATATCATAAACATGGATAATTTGTAATTTTCTCTTGGGTTCTTCATTTTCGTTCCCATTCTTGTGAATGACAAATCGGGTTGTGGATGTATTAGGTGGACCATTTTTGAGCCACCCCTCCTGAAACTGCTTAATTTCATAATTGATGTCTCTGTTGGCTGCCAAGTGGTCCATCATGCACATCAGCCAAGCTCCATGGGTGACAACCAGTGCATGTTCTGCCTCGTTGGATGCGTCAGCGAGTTTGCAAAGCATCTGCAAATAAATACACATTTTTTTCCAGATTGAGTATCTATGATTTCATCCAACATGTTGAAATTATAAATATGGATTATCTGTACATTTAAGAATTTTGCGGTCCTTTTCTTAGTCTCTTCGTAGGGTTCTCCACCAGGGAGAGGAACCGCATGAGTGTCCAACCCTGTTTCATTACAAATATCGTAAATCGCTTGTACAGGCTGAAATTCCAGATCGCCATAGTCCTGCAAATCAAAGAGCGATTTTCAACGTGGGGTTCATGTATAGTCATTCGTCCACTTTACCCTTTCGCGTAAGGTTTTTTCTAGTACGAGTTCAGGTGGCGGATGATTGGAATGTTTCAAAATGTTTAAAGTTGTATCATGGCATCGCTGTAGGTCACTGGTATATGCCCGCGTGAAGCGTTCGTGAGCCATATGACGGCCTAAATGTTCCGCCTGTGTGGGTTAAAGGGTCGTTAAAGCCAAATTTGCGTAATTATCTTGTGTAAGTATATGGTACCATCATTATTCCTTTGTCAGACAGCTCTCCATGAGTTCGCGATTGTATAATTTTAGCTGCATTGAGTTTCGTCTCTCCACTTAATAAAACAAAATGATTATACATAGTTCTTGCAACTTAAAATAAAACAATACTGACTAAAACTTACTGCCGAACAAATGTTGCGACAAACATATTTGCCGGTTTGAGAGCTTGTCGAGTTGAAGCCAGCTTCTTATTTTCCAAAGATAGATGATGATTCTGATCCGTTTTCTTCGTGACAAGAATTCTGCTTTATATGTACTCCAAACTTGATATGATCATGTGAATTGTTAATTATCAATTATCAAACCACTAGCACAATAATGGTCATTGTCTTTTGTCAAATTGATTGTGCTTACCTCTCGCTATTAGAGATATCAATATTCAGTGGAACTTCAGACTTGGTATTGATTGTTTTTAGCTTATTAGTGAAGTTGGTTCATTCACTAAAACATAATACAACTTCTGTTATCTGGAGTCCAGTCAGTTCACAATGCCCAAGCAACTGATGGTGAGGTGACGCACACAATGCAGTTTAAACTTTAACTTACAGTATGTAAGCTACTCATGCAGGCAGATGATAAGTCAGTGGTGGTGGTGATTAACGATGGCATGGCAATATACCAATTTGTTAACATCAAAAACTCTGCGTTATAGAGTACAAAACTATTTAGCATGCAGGGTCAATGATTCAACAAATAATGAAATTGGGGATACTTACTTTATTCAATGTTTTCTGTTTACTTAAGTTGTATGAATTTTTGTTTAATGTGATTAAAGTCTTGCTCTCCTTCTGCATTCTGAGGATTATTTAGTATAATGTATTCTATTTTTCCGTCATCTGTTGAGTCGCAAAATTCCTCTCGAGTTAGCAACTTATGTATGTACTTGTATATGTATATGTATATGTATTACTCCTTCTCCTTCTTGCTCAAATGAGAACTATATTACCTATATGCATTCACTGCTTATGCTTTCACTTGTCTCGTATAGAAACTATCAGTTCTATTCGAGGAATTTATATGAGAACTGTCTGCAAATGCAAGTGTTGATAGACTAGTTGGATTAGCAACTAATAAATTTTTGATCTATTTGTTTGTCATGATGAACATACTCAATTTTTGTAATTTAGAATAAATGGTGCATCGGATCAGAACGATGACCGACAAGCAAGCAATTTATGGATTTCAATTCATGTAGATGAATTAGTAGGTTTCCAAGAAGGAACGATTGGATAATAATGTTATAGCAAAAACTATAGCATATAAATTATGCTAGTTGATTATCGATTTTCATCATAGATTTTCGCAAATTCTGAGCATATGAAAATGTCAAGGATGTGCAAAGCAATCAATATGTAAGAATTTGTATGGAATCCAGATGGTTAAAACATGACTTTGGGATTTTTCGACTAGTTTTAGACCCACACTTATGCCTAGCGTCTTGAAAAAACGTTATTTTTTTTTTACTAAATTCTTATTTAATTGCAGGTGTTAAGAAGGCTAAAGAGTACCCTTGTAATTGCGGAGCATGATAATGCGAGCTTGAAAGCCATTACATTGAATGCAATAGGAGCTGCTAATAAAATCGGACATGAAATTACCTGTCTTGTGGCAGGGAATAATTGTTCAAAGGTAAGATATACTAAGTTACACAATATACAATTGCGAATAAATCACTGTAACTGAAACTGAATTTGTAGGCTGCGGAACAGTTGACTAAGGTTGAAGGAGTGAAGAAAGTCCTGGTTGCCGATAATGTGGCATTTGACGGATTTTTACCAGAGAGAATGACACCGTTGATTTTGGCGTCACATAAGCAATTCAATTTTACACATATAATTGCTGGAGCGTCAGCCTTTGGAAAAGGTTTGCTACCCAGGGTTGCTGCAAAGTTAGATGTTTCCCCTGTAACAGATGTTATCGGAATTAAAGTAAGTGGCGCTATTAAAAGTCAAAGAATTTTCTGTTAAGGCTAATTTAAAAGTTTAAAAATTAATATAATCTTGTTTTTTCCAGGATGCAGAGACATTTATTCGTACTATATATGCAGGTATTCCTATTTATAATGGATTTATAAGATGAGCCCTGGCCGATTTTACCGGTTATAAAAATCACGTTTTCTACTAACTCAGGCAATGCAGTGATGACGTTGAAGGTCACAGATCCTATTAAAGTTTTGAGCGTTCGTGGATCATCTTTTGAAGCAGCGAAAGTGGGGGGTGGTTCAGGAATTCAGGAAAAAGCTGCAGAGGGAGATTACAAAAGTGACCTCTCCTCTTTTGTAAATCAAGAATTAGCTAAAAGCGACCGACCTGAGTTGACAAGTGCTAAAACTGTAATTAGTGGGGGAAGGGGTATGAAGAATGGAGAAAACTTTAAAATTCTGTATGAACTCGCCGATCTCCTCGGAGCCGGTGTTGGTGCGTCTCGCGCTGCAGTTGATGCTGGATTCGTTTCGAATGACTTACAAGTTGGACAGACTGGAAAGATTGTTGCACCGGTAATTCTTCGGACCAAACCTTTAAACCCGATTCTTTCAGAAATGAATAATTGAATTTAAATTTTCTTGTTTCAGGAACTCTATATTGCCGTTGGAATTAGTGGAGCTATTCAACATTTAGCTGGAATGAAAGATTCAAAGACTATTGTTGCAATCAATAAGGACCCTGAAGCACCAATTTTTCAAGTAGCAGACTTAGGTCTAGTTGCTGATTTGTTTAAAGCAATTCCAGAAATGAATGATAAAGTGAAAAAGATGAAGAGTTAAATTATTAATTGAGTGTGTGAATGGACTTGAAAGTCTATGAAAAATAATTGAGTTAAGTTATGAGACTTGTGAAAACAAAACAATAAAATATTCAAGCACATATAAACTTCATTAATTTTGTTACAAGTATTCAGTATCGATATCGATACACGGACAAATATTTTGTCAATCTATCTTATACTTCAGTGTGGAAATATTAATTTGTTACATGATACGACATTGAGAAAATTTTTCTACTCTCTCCTTGTTGAACGATTAGATATATTGATATAATTGGATTTGTTGAAATTCGTAATGTACTGTGATCGAAACATCGAAAGGTTTAATGTAATGTTCTACAGATAAGACATAAACTCAGGAGGACCGTGTACTAAATTTACAGAACTAGTTTCGACAGAATTTAATCCAAACTGAGATCCACGGAAGGCGAGCATTTTGTTAATAACAAATCTCAGTTTTTCGTCACTTTTTACTCGTGTCATTGCTGAAGAATGTGTTGCTGGCGTAAATTTCAGTAAATTTCACTTCTGTAAAGTGAGGGTATGACTTGAATGGAAATAATTAAAAATCAAATAGTAATGAAATATAGTTTATTACGCCAACGTGTTTTCTGTGCATAGGAAATAAGGAGTTGACCTGGGAGACCGCCAGGCCCTTCATCTAATGCACAGCCAGCATTTATGTCTTGAACTTTATCTTTTCAGACATTTACTTACACAAGATAACCTGTCAATGTGCCCATTGTAACTAAAAAGTGCTTTAGATTAAGATATTTTCTGTAAGCTTAATTAGGAACTACTAATGTAAAGAAAAAGTGACGATTTTGTTTCTTGTAATTTAAAGCAATTTATATAACTACATAAATTAGTTTGCCGGATTTCACTTACTAATCTAATCGATTAGAATGTATTTCCTACAAATTAAAAACATAGGTCATCACTACAATTCGACAAAAAATGAAAGTTTTATAGCGTGTTTCAAAATGTCCTACGAATAGATTACAGCACTGCATCTGTGTCCTGTCCCTGTCTCATCACTTATCGCTTAGATAGTATTTGTATTAATCATTGACATTACGTTATACAGACATATGTAGGTAATTTACCCTCGATCTTGACATTGACAGTGGAAACACGTAATTATTTATACAAGAAACATAAACAGTCGGTATTATATGAGCTCTTTTTTGCACTTGCTTTACTTAGATAAGAACCATTTATGTTTGAGCTGAGAATAAACGTTGCATTTTCTAAAGCACTTTACATCCTTAATGGATCTCATTGTTTTCTTAGTGCAACTTTGACAAAGTTTTTAATCATGAATAGAATTTCACCGATTATCAAGTAGGTGCCAAGTTTACTCATCGAACAACTACAAAAGAATGAACCAAAATGCTGAGTGATCAATAAAACACTTATGCATCGGAAAATTTATGTATTAAAATAATAATAAAATTCTTCTTCTTTTTACATGCTCGTGGTATTGCATTGCGTTTATCTAAATACTCTTACCTTACAATTTGGCCTCGATTCAAGTAATCTGAATGAAAGCATATATATTCCAAACCCTAAAGTACCACATAATAATTAATATTTCCTCTATACCAATTTAAACCGACTGATATCCGATTTCTGTTTAAATAAGCATGATTGATCAACTCCAAGAACACAATTCTGATTTGACCAGAGTCATAATTATTATAGCAGCCATCATATTCTTTATTTTTTCAGTTGGAGGAAATGGTCTCGTAATTTTAGCTTACACTGTCGAGAAGAAGGTTCGAACCCTGTCCAATTTCTACCTCGTCTCACTAGCGCTTGTGGACTTGACAATTGGGATTGGGGTTATGCCATTCGGATTTGTGTACCAATACAACCAACGATGGATTTTTGGACCAACCTTTTGTCAAATATGGCTTATGCAAGTTTACGGTCTTGGAAGTATCAGTGCCGCCCATCTTGTCCTCATAGCGATGGACCGCTACCGAATTCTGTGTCAGGGGATTGACTATCTCCAACGCAGAACGATTTGGAATATGCTGGAATTGGTTCTTTTTATTTGGGTTATTGGTATCTGGGCAGCTAGTCCAATACTTGCAGACTGGAACAACGTAGCGATTGACCCGTTGACAACAAAGCATTGCATGCTGAAGAAGACTCGAACTTGGGTTCTGATTATTAACACGATTGTTTTCTTCATTCCTGGATTTTTGATGGTAAGGTTGTACTCTGAAGTATTTATTAAGATACGCAGGAAGTTAATGGAGAAAGTCCAAACTGGAAACCCACCACCACACTCACCATCGCCATCCCTCATAAACCTTGTGAGACATAAAGAAACGCAAGAATTTAGAATACAACTCGCCATTCCAGAGGTGCGAGTTGACCCAAGCAGTGACGACTTGTCCGGAGAAGAAGAAAAAGAACAAGATGTTGGGCAGGAAGCGAGAAAAAAGAAAAAACGGATTAGTTATAAAAAGGAGAGGAAATCAGCCCTAACTCTGGGAATGCTAATTGGAGCATTTATAATCTTTTGGAGTCCTTGGGCTATCATTACTTTCATTCAAGCATTCTCCCCAGAAACGGAAATACCAAAAATTTTCAGTACAACTGGGGCATTGTTGGGCTGGATCAATTCGTGTGTAAACCCAATTGTTTATGCTGTGAGGAGCAAGGACTTTCGCAATGCATTTAACAAGATTTTCCTGCATGTTAGAAGGTTGTGTGTCAACATTATCATCTAACAATGGAGGTTTTCGCTTGATCACATACATTATTTATATTGATTATGCAATCTTA
Source organism: Folsomia fimetaria (assembly GCA_034695645.1). Classification (NCBI taxonomy): domain Eukaryota; kingdom Metazoa; phylum Arthropoda; class Collembola; order Entomobryomorpha; family Isotomidae; genus Folsomia; species Folsomia fimetaria. The sequence goes on from JAQFZJ010000707.1 coordinate 18,348, forward strand.
AAAAAGCTACATACATGAAGTTTAATAACTCGAGTTTTATCAATATTATAGTATTATTATATAATATATTACGTTATAATTGGCAAATAATATTTTGAATGAATAAACAAGGTTATTTATCCTACTCACCTATTATAAGCATATATTCACATAATGAACGTTTGTCGACGATTACACAGAAATTCTAAAGGCATGCAATAAACCACCCCCTTAAATAAGTGGATTTTGCCCCCTAATTTAATAAAATATCCCCTGAATGCTTTTGC
>JAQFZJ010000708.1:0-18582 GCA_034695645.1 Folsomia fimetaria
CTGATTATATATCGGCCATCATTATTTACAGCATTAATGCACTATTGTCGATTGACCTTGGCAGAAATACAGGCTGACGATATAATAAATATTTATCAATTGTCTATTACACTCACATATGCCTTTCCTAATTATCTACCAACCAAACGAACCCATTAAATTTTAAATTTCAAAGAGTATCAGGCTTCTTTATACAAAATTGCAAGAAGAAATAACAAGTTGAATAACCAAAAAGGTTATGATCGATATATCCCGTTCAACGTTTTTTTATAGTAAATTATTCGTCTGGAATCCAATAGGGTTCAAACCTGCATATGTAGTTGGCAATCCAGTATCAAAATTTAAAAAAAAATTATTTTAGATAAATGATTATGCAAAGTGGAAACCCTGCATAAAATAAAATCGGCGGTTGGAATGGCTCCATTTCATTAATTTCGAAATGTTTATTCCATAAACATTTATATTTATTCCATATCACAGACAAAAACAAAAACCTTGCACATATAACAAGGTCAGAAATTGTTCAAACCCTATTTTAATATTGTCCTCCTTATCAATTCCTTTAATATAAATACAATGCTAATAAAAATTGTCATTATCACATGAGATAACCTTTTCATTCATTGCTGCATTTACTCTATATCCGATTATCTTTTATGAAAAATGAATATTTAATATGTTCCGGAGGGTGATAAACAGTCTTTATATTATACACGGTAGAAGAATACACACGCGCTCCATTATGACTCCTCATTATTCCATTATTGCACACTCTGGTTGAGAAGAAAAGTTAACAATGTGACATGACATTGGCAAAGTGGCAATCGATTCCAACCTTACTCAATTTATCTTGAATCACTTGCCCAGTCTTTCTCCTTAATGGGAGGGTTCACATTCTCCCTCATTTCTCCTCCGATTGACCTCACTTTTTGTGCGGGCGATGCCACCCTTGTCTCATCAATAATTGACGTCTCCAACATTGTTGCACACCATCCATACTGTGATTTTGAAATGCATCATGGATTAACATCAAGTATTCAGTTTGTATTTCCCACCAAAAATATATCACACTTTGTCTCAACTTTCCTCTCAATTTGCTCCACATTTTAGTTTTTCTCAGAAATGAGGAGCAGGGTGTGGGAACCTATTTCAATTATTATATATCCGATCCCAGTTCTCAAAGAAGGTGACCTACGGCCTGCTCAAGATAACATTAAAGATCAGATAGGTCCTCTTTATTCTGGAGGATTGATCCTCTCCTCCGAAGTGTTTATAAAGTTTAAAGGTAAGAACGGCACAATTCTAGATTTTGGATTGGAAGTATATGGAATTAGTAATGACACATTAATATTTAAACGATTTCTCCTCTTCCATAGTGAGAATGACAATCAGGCCGGTTGGAAAGGTTGGGCGAAGAGCCAATCCGCAGGGGATAATGATCAAAGCAGCTTCTGCGGTATGTTGTATGCTAATCAATTCTCACAGATATGCAGTATTTAAAATTGTTTAAATTTAGCGGGATTACGCTAATTGGTTTAATCCGCCGCGACCAATACAAGGGACAAGTAGTCTAACTAGACATCGCGATATCAATAATCAGCTGGAAATATTGGAGGACGGTACGGCAGCGTTAGCTTTTTCAGAGTTGGGGTTTGGGTTAAATTTTACGTAAGTCTTATTATAATGTTCGGGCAAATTCAATGCTCACGTCCCGGGCATTTAACTCCTGCAGATCCACGCTGATACCAACTGATTTGTTGTCAAGGCATCTGAATGGGACTTTGAAGGGGAAAACAGTTTCGCACTTCAGATCACGGGACATTGATATATTTATTGGCACACGTCGCACGGCATCGGGTAAGATAGTCATTTCATTAATTTAATTAATTTAGAAAGCCCACAAATTAAGTCGCCCATCGTATAAATGGCCTCATTGTGCTAAACAGATTCTGTGCTTGTCATCCTTGAAGAAACATCTGGAAATTCAGACCAATAAGTTTAAGTATAGTTGCAGATTTTGCAGGTATGAATGCTCAATTCTACAATCTCTTCAGCAACAGGCATCAGCAAAACACACCATGGAAAAACCTGCGATAATTGTGCATTTGAATCATGTTATAAAGCTGCAATAGAGAGGCACAATGAATCGCAGCATGAAACCAAGCACATACGTTTCGCTACTTTTGCGGGATTGAGTACAAATCAATGAGAATGTTCTGTCACTTACAAAAACAGATGAAAAAGCGGGGTTGACGTGCCGGAGTGATAGTGATACTTGTTCCCGGACATTTAGAACGAACCAACAGAGAATGCGTCATGAGGAAAGAATGCACTAAAGTCATTGTTATGAATGACAATGATTAAGACTTGATTGCGCTACGTTTGAAAAAAGTTTGAATGTTTAAATTGAGTTGAATAATTTAGAGGTTTACTTTTACGATGATATTAAATTATTAACAGTTTGAGCTTAATAATAAACAGTTTGTATGAAAACATTTTTTGTTTTGGAGTGGACTGATGCAGTGATATTCTTTTGCTGCTAAGTAAAAATTGAAATCTATGACTGTCTAGTATCTGATGTAGATTTTCTACTAATTAATAAAACACATCACCTTCCATAATATGTATTCCTATGACACATGCATTGCAACATGTTATTACAATGGCATGAAACAGGTTATGAAAAATGAAACATTCTTTTCCGCATTTGGTGGAGATATTGTCCAGCCCAGAGCATGGATGAAAACAATCCGATAATTAGGTTGGGCATGGAAGTTGTTGTTATGTTGACAACTATAACCCGATGTCCCTGATGAGAAGGGTGGTGTATCGTGACTACTTTATACGGCAAGTAATCAGAATAACTCCATTTGAGAGTAGAGGATTCTTAGACATTATAAAATGACAACAAAATACCAACAGTGTATTACGTGAACTCTGAAAAATTATCTAAAATTAAAAAAAAATTCTGCAGAAATAGTCACATTATGCTTTGCAGAATCCACTGTGATCAAAACTGGCCATATGTCCTAACGATTAATTCCTGCACAGTCAACTTCACCGAAATTTGTCATCAGGAAATTGGACCGATTTTATTCACATTTGCTCTACCTAAATCTGCATAAATCAAATTGCATTTCATGACGTTGCAGCGAATAAATAGGGTACCACACTGCTAGTAAGTTTTAGCGCATACTAAAAACATATACTCAAGTTGCATAAAAATTGTAAGGCAAACTGGTCGTTCGTTTTCCCGTTCCATAATTAAAATCTTTTATTAATTTATTCATATTGATAGTCATCATCATCATTCATGCAAGTGCGCAGCCCAATTTATTGTAAAATCACTTATAATTAGAACTCAAGTTACAGTGGTAGTCCAAATCAAATTTAGTCATTTGACATAGGGAATCCAAGAATTAAGGTGACCGTATAGTCCAATATGTTCGACAAATATCGAACTTTAAATTCCTTCCGTATTGGGGTTGGTTTGCCGCCATTGATTATCCCAAACGAGACAATTGGCATGGCAGACACCGTCTTGAACATTGCAGAGTTCTTTGACTCACAATTCCTCCTCATTAACCGCAATGTTACTTTAGCGTCTTCATACACTTTGGCAAGAATGTACAGCATTCCTGTCAGCATTGACCACAGCGCCGTGGTTGCGTATGGAATGAGGCAATAACTCAAGGTTGGAATAACTCCCGCGAAGGTTACCGTAGCATAATTGAATGCGACCTACAAAAAGGAATTTGGAAATATACCGTATATGGGAATCTTGAGAATATCTATTTAGCAGGACCTGAGCCACAAATCCCGTCCATATTGCGATTGTTGTCATTACATTCGCTGGAATACGCAGAAATGCCATTAAAGCAAGGATTTGGCGATACATTAGCAAGCTTTGTGTTAAACTTTTCCTTGCAATTTTCTTAAACATGTGAATGATCCTGGAGAAGATATTGCTCGCGAAGAGCATCAATCCAATTAGAAGGACTATCACACGGCAACCTTCGTACGATAGGATTATCGTGGATCCATATCTTAGCATGAGAAGAAATGCACTGTACGGGTATCTTGGGGTACTGTGCACCTGTTTTAGTACGTAGTACATAGGATCCAAATCAAACAGTACAAACGGGAATGCAGTTATTCCGGGTAACACGAGATAAAATTGGAAAACCGCGGATGCCATCTTTTTTATTTTGTGACTTATTTCGTGACCATTTTCATGAATTGGGCATCCTAGGGATTTACACTTTCAAGTAATGTAGAATTATATGCAAAATAAAATAGCTTACGTTCTGCAAGGTGGACCAGAAGTTGATGGGTCTGCCGCAGACCAATTGTGAGCATCTTGAACCAAACAATTAATGGCGCCATTACCGTGATAAGCGCGGTAAAAACCGTGAATATCGTGCAGTATATTCCAATCACAGCGACAGGAACATAGGTAATAATGGGGTACGTGTGGAGCTGAAGTCCTAACGCTTCAGTTGCGAATTGTACAACTATATGAAACGCAGGAGCCCCTGATACGGTCACAGCAAAAGCAACTCTTAACCAATATTTCCAGTAAGGAAGGAATTGCAGGTCAAGCTCTAGCTCGAATTTTTCCGCATTCCAATGTAACGGACAATTCCCGAAGAGGATGCTAGATTCGATAATTTCAGAATAGGCTTCGAAAACTCCAAATATTTCAGAGTCGAATGACGCCGGCATTTCGCTATGACGATTCGAATCATAATGTAGCGTTAAACTAAACAATGTAGCAAGAACTAATAAATAATGATTGTGGTGTAATTTTCTTGATAGTATCTGTATTGCGTGGTCATATATGAACAACGTTTTCGGTACCCTACAAATGGCCCGTTCAGGGAAGTGATTAATCGAGTATTAACTAGCGTCTAGTGTAGAATAGATGAACATATCCACCCCGAGTTGCTTCAATTTGTTTAAACTTCCACTTTATCAGTTCGCTGACCGAGATAGATTAGAGTCATTTGTGACGAATTTGTGCCGAATTCTCTGGCACAACAATTTTATGTGACGTCAAATTGGAAAGCCCAGGGTTGACGTTCACTATGACCATCTGTATAAACTATATTCCATATTGGTTGTAAAAATTTACTTTGACGTATACTCAATCGATAGTGCTTGCACGCAAGTGTTTCTTCATAATGCTTCGGTGCAATTAAAGCAGTGCCTGTTTGGTTTGTTTAAATTATGATACGATATGACTGGCATTGACCTGAGAGATCCGGAAGGATTAGAATCAAGTTAGTTAACGATTTATAATCAGCCAAAATGGAGAGGCGTATCTTGTAAATTGGGAGTATTTCGTTTTTAAAAATTTACGTAGTGCTGTTATTACAGACCAATCAAATATAACACGAAACCACAATAAAAGAATTAAATCAGCATAATTCAAAGCCTCGGAATTCTCAAGTTAAGTGCTTATTCTGATTTTAAATGACAAAGTTCATTGGAACAAGGAAGGGACAAATCACATATGGAAGAAGCCATATATATGTAATATATATGTATTATATATATGTATTATTTGTATGTATTATTATATGTATTATTATGTAATATATTGTCATATATATGTAATTGATTATGTATGTATGTATATTTAAGAACTCTTTTAATGCAAGTATTGCATTTAAATGTGCACATTGCATCATGCTATTAGGAATGTTAAGTATGTGTTACAAAAAATCTCCCGGTGTGATTAAAGCTTAAAGATATTATAGCTATTAATGTATTTATTCGTGTCGGTTACTTATTCCCCTCAGCGATCTTGTTCAGTCTTATTGGCGGAAATTTAAAACATTATAATTATATTTCAACAGGATGATGCGGTTAGATTACCCAATTATTATAAACTTTTTCCAGCCAAAAAGCATAAGTATTAATAGATACTCGACAAAAAATATAGGTTTTGTTGAGCTGTGTGGTTTGTAGTGTGGCCAGTTCCTCTGCATGGATGGTTTATTGATAAAAAAGACTTATAAAAACCGAACCGAATCAGAATGACACGGTTCATTCACTTGAGCTAAACTAAGATTGAAGCAAGAACAAAAGCAAGCTTGCAAATATCAAGAAGATCATTCTAGTTGCTTTGTCACAGTTTTGAAGCAGATCTGGAAAAGTTCACCATGTTGAGCATAACTTGTTGCAAAATTGTGCAAAATTTGTTCTTTTCTGCGGTGTTGTTAAATTTCTTAATAAATTATGGGCACGGGGCACATCATCCTCTTTCCAATTTTGTAGGTGAGCTTATACATATTGTCATTGCAATTATATTACAATAAATAAAATTTTCAAGTTAATTTTTTATTTTAATTAGAATCCTACACGTATGACTTGGAGGATGCGAATAGAGGCAGGACACAATTTTTATTTGCATTATTAAATCTTAATCCTACCCGGATTAATTATTCGAATTTCTACATATGTTACAGGTCCATTATCTTGGGGTGGCCAATGTTTAAATGGATTGAAGCAGTCACCTGTTGACATCAGTTTTAGGAGCAATGGTGAGGAGGGAGGTGTGGTTTGGGGTGGATATACCAAATTCCAGTTCAACTCGGCTTACAATGAGGGTCAAAATACATTTTTTTTCGCAAATCGAGGCCATACTTGTTAGTAAGGGTTTTTTGCTTAAAGCAGTTGATTTTGCTTAATAATAATAAAAACTGCAAGTGGATCTCAAGTATCACGAATTGAATGAATGAGGCTTGAAAGGAAACCACATTTTTTGTTAATAGTTCAAGTTCAATTTAATGGGAAGTTGGAAGAGCCAAATTCGCGTGCTGGATTTTCCGGGGGTGGTTTGGAAGGTCATTATACATTTGCACAGATGCATTTCCACTGGGGTCAAAGTGACGAGGTGGGGTCGGAACATACATTGGAAGGAAAACGGTAAGGTGGAAATAATTGTATTAAAATTAACACCTCGATTTCACTTTATTCTTTATTACATATGTAGATATCCTATGGAAATCCATATGGTTCATTATAAAAGCAGATATCATAACTTAAGTCATGCGTTGGAGGAAAATGTACAAGATGATGAAGCCGTTGCAGTGTTTGCAATTCTGTGCGAGGTATAGAAATTATTTTGCACAACGCGCTGGCGGCAATTTTGAACGGAACCAAGATTGAATTGCTTAAATTTTAGTTGGGATCTGAAAATGTTGCACTGGCTCCAATTGTTGAAGCAGCGAGATTGCGAAGTGTGCGACATGTTGGTGAAATAAAACGGAGTGATAACGGATTGAATTTGCGCGAATTGTTACCACCTGACGAGGAATTAGATTTTATTCGCTATATGGGTTCTTTAACCACGCCACCGTGCACGGAGAAGGTGGCTTGGACCGTGTTTCTCTGTGCAATTGAGATATCCAGGGCACAGGTATACACATACGTAGCTTGCAATTCATATTTAATAAGATAAATAACCGTAATAAAATCAATTGGAATTCACAACCCATGATGTTTGCAGTTGCACGCATTCCGTCGTCTTCGAAGTGATGAGGGAGAAGAATATGGTAATTATAGACCTCTTCAAAATTTAAATGGCAGACCGTTAATATACTTTAAGGTTTCTCAAGACGATGACGATGAGTGGCAAGAAATTCGATAAAGTACACTATTGTTGTATGTACTGAGATTCTGGCTGTATACAATGTACAAATTCGGAATTTGTGTTATGGGATAATTCTTGATACAAGTGGATGCAGTGTTGTCGTGTCCCATTTTGATATACATAATTCCATTAAAAACATGTTCAAAAATCCTATAATAAATAATTTTTCCATCCATAGTTTTTAAAATGAATTTTACACCGGGTTTAACTGGAGATGCATAAATCTATTTACAAACATGTGCACTTCCGGCAGCTGCTTATTGTGTGTGTGGCTGGATTGTATCGCCATGCAATGACGGCCATAAATGATAACAGCAAACACGGATTAAAACTCGTATATGTATGTATATTCATGGCTAACAAAGCAGTGCCGTTTTGCCAGCCCAAAATATATGAATATAGTTCATGATGGAATATAATAAATAGTTAAAAGTATGTCGATGTGAAAAATGATATGTGAAATGAATAAATTTATTTCCTACAGATAATTTATTTAATCCACAATTTCTACATTTACCAACGAATCACCAGATTTCAAATTAATGACATTGATCAGTAATAATTGTTTTTCTATGTTTTACATTGTTACTCTTTAAAGATTGTATTTTGTACTGCTAACTTTCATAAGGTGCAATTAGTCATGCTTTGAAACATAACATACATATAATCAACACGCAAGCGAAAGCAATCATGATTGGATTTCCGCTACAAAACGCAACCACAAACAAAATTAAAAGAGCAATCACTTCTGTAAAAACAAAATCATGCTGCCATCTTCCAAATCTAGAGTTAACGTGGATCTTGTACAAAGAACTTTTTCTCTCAGCAAAAATGTTCTTCACACTCTTTCTCAAATTTTCCTGACGAATTTTGCTATCATCGACCCGCAGTTTCCAAAGAAGGGTATTCAATTCCCCCAAATTTCGAAATTGCTCATCCACTAGTCTCTGTAACTTGTCGACATCATATTTCAGCTTGTTGCGGTAAAACGACCAGGCAGGATCTGCAACATGACTTTTCATTTCTTGTAGACGTCTCATAAAATCTTTTTGCTGTTCCACGTTCCACGAAATCTGTTTGGAGAGCTCGGCGATTACAGCATCTTTTGACTTTGGGTCGTTGATGCTTGAATCTATTAATTTGTTAACAGCTGCAAATTTCCGACGCATGCATGCCATAATTATTTTAACATGATATGACTTCGCTTTCCTTAACATTTTAAATTGTTGATGCATCATTTCTTCAATTTTTTCCATTTCCAGGGACAGCTTGTTTTTGTATTCGAGTCGTTGTGTGTTCTGAACCTGACTCCTGATTTCTCCAAACTGACCGGTCAACCGTTTGAGTTGGGATGAACAACGCTTGGTTATGTCGGCAAGTTTTGTAAGGGTTCTTTCATTCTGATCATCATCATATTATTATTATTCAATTATCATCCTGAACAACAGCTCCCTCAGCTAATTTATAAACTTCTTCAAATGCCTGTTGAATGGATTGGTGTTCCAGTTGTTTCTGGGAACGTTCAGTTTTCTTAAGATTGTAAAATATTTCATCGATCAGGGATTGTATTTTCTGTTTTTCGTACTCTAGTTCAATTTTATATCGTTCGAATTCCGGGTCCAGTAATTTCCTCTCTACTTCTGCGAATTCGTGAGTCAATTTGACGTATTCTGCAGTGCTGAGTTGTACCTCCTTGGAATGATTTGTGTGGAGATGTTCCAATGTTCCGAGCTCGTTGTTTACTTCTTGAAGATCCATGGTTGCAGTGGGCCTGTTGGTTTGGAAGAGAGAAATAAATAGTAGTAACTGAATCGGTGTTTTACAAAACATAGCGAACAGAACAACGAATACCCTTACTTTTCAAGGCGGTCAGATCATCGCTAGAGCTTATCATAACGAGGTTTTATCATAGCCATTTATTTCATAGCCAAACTATTTCATAGCGGGTTAACTTTCATAGCCATATTATTTCATGGAAAATTCTTAGTGCAATTATTTCATAGCTGTATTTAAACTTATCCATCCTTAGAGTAATTAGTATCTGTAATCCAATAATATAATAATCAAGTAAAATTTTTTGGTTTTTGGAGGAAATTCAATGAAATAATAATTGGATTTATGTCAAAGTCATTATTTTCGAAAAAAGTCTCGCGGTGTTCGTCACACAATTTCGGTGCAACTGATCTAACAAGACGTCACAAGGGCTAAATTAATTCTGGACTTTAAGAACTCCATATTTCGAAAGTTATTTAATATCCAAAAATAAAATTTCAGATAATTATATAAATGATGTTAGGAGATAAAGAACAATGTTACATTATGTAACTTACAACTTACATATCCGCCTGCGACACTCCCTTACCTTCAACTTAAGTTAGTTAACATATGAACAGTTTTTGTCAACATGCCAATGTTGTGCTAAAACATTGCTATGAAATAAATGCGCTATAAATTTTTCTGCTATGAAATACATAATGTGGCTATTAAGGTTAACCCGCTATGAAATGATTTGGCTATGATAAAACCTCGCTATGATAAGTTCTCGCGATGATCTGACCGCGATGAAAAGTATGGAGATGATCTGACCGCTATGTTTTGTAGGAGGCGCAACTGAATATATGTAACACCAGTTCAGCGCAACGTGAACTAAGGTTGCCACCGAAATGTTGAGTGTGGATTTATAATATTAATTTTTCCAACTTATAACAATAAAAATGCAAAAATATATTTAAATCCAAATAATTGGAATAAACTAAAATGTCCTCGACCAAATTGTTGTCATACATACAACTTAGACGATGATATGTAATGCGATTTATACCTGTTTGTTTTATCTTGGGCGGCGGGTTTGGCGTTGCTAAGAGGGACGGATTTGGTCATTATTCTGAAAAAACAAAGAAAATCCATTTCAATTTGTATAATATAATTAAATTCTAACAACTCAAACTTGTCTGAAAATTTTACATATTAATGCCAATCTGCCATGTAATGGCCGCAATAAAGACCTCTATCTTTGTTTTGTACCTTTATCTTTTATCTTGGAAGATGTGTGTTGTTGGAAGATTCAAATTTGAGTTAAGCAAGTTTAGTACTTTATGAAATTCAAAATGTAATCCATAATCTACAGACATTTGGTTTCGGAGCCCTGGATGGTTTGAATTCAGATTCAGGATTGAAATACTATTGTGCATAATCATCGGATTTATGTACAAATTGGGCTAGAACGACTTCCTGACTTCGATGTTTATTCATGTCGCATTTGTTAAAATGTTGAGGTTTACATATATTTAGTTGCAAACAGGAAGAGAAACGGTTTATTCAATTGAACTCCACAATGCATTAAAATGTATGTGCACTTAGCTAAACTGATAACATTTATTCACTGATTACACACTTACCTGTACACACTGGAAACAAACAAGCTGGATTTGTCTATTTGCTCGTTTGTGTACTCCACATGTATGTGTTCAGAGGCATGGGTGCATATTGATATTAAATCTAAACCGAAAAATCGAAAACCTACACTTCCGTCAAAATAGTTACATAAGTAGCTTAATTTCCCTATAAGATAATAGGTTATCACCCTGTTATTTCCTGGTTAATCATGCAGACTTAAGAGTGAACGAATCACCACTTTCAATCAGTGATATTTCTTTTTCGATCCCAACCTCTTCCTCAGCACTATCCTAATTAAAATGGATCACTATGAAAGACTTAACGTTGAATGTACCGCAACAGACAAAGAAATCAAGGATAGCTTCCGACTCATGTCCAGAAAACATCATCCAGACAAATTGGGATATGAGAACGATGAGGTAAATCATTTCAAAATTTAATTATGCATTCATAAACTAATTAGTTTTACTCCTTTCTCAGTACAAGGAAGCCACGAAGGCATATCGCGTCCTTTCCGATCCAGAATCGAGAAGATTGTATGATCTTAAATCACTCAATCTTGACTACAACTTTACTGATAGCTTGTCTTTCACAACAAGCAATTATAAATCTTTCATCACAACATTGGTCTACAGCAAGAATTTTATGGGAGGATATAAAAGTAAAGGATATGAAATGAAATTAATTTTATTATCGCTACTATTTATTTTACTGTCAAGTATGATATACAAACTGTTGTATGAGCTAGGCAGAACTAATTTAGTTACGGAAACTATGGAAATATCGTTCAAAATAGAAAATGAGACTGCAGCGATTCTTGTTGGTTCGGAAAACGAAATGAAATCAAACTCGGATGTCTATCTGTCATGTATCATGGAGGAGGTTGTTGCCCCCAAATTAGAAAATTATACGTTTGTATACCCTGTTGAAATCGAAGGGCCTAAAATTGGAATAGAACATAACCAACGCGAAAACATTCAACGGAATGATTTAAATTTACACGGTTTTTTAACTGATCGTGAAAGCTTAGAAGATAAGCGCAAAATTGAACACAAATTGGACCGTTTGATTGAAATCGGAGAGCAACTGTTGCAAATACTTCACAGAACGGAAATAAAATTTAGAAATAATGAAAATCTAATTAATTGTGATATGTAAGAGTTTGAAATATCAATTTATCACAGAGATTCAACTATTCTAGATATCGTCATAAATACGTTTGTTAGCAGATACGAACGGTATGTTTAACTTAATTGTGGCTTTTGAAACGGTTAGGAATGTCTGTTAAATATAAAATCAAACCATACATTATTTTAATATTGTTTAAATTGGAATGAATTTCTTTAAGAAATTTTCTTATTTAATAGTTTTAGTCTGTTGTTTGTAGTTGTCGTAATAAAATTTTCATTTAAAAGAATTGAGGGAAATCAGTAATATCACCGACATACCTACTAGCCAATCAACAAAAGAAACTAATAATACTTCCAACCAACTCGAGATTTGGGTCAACAAATGGCCCGAACCTTTGTTTTATTAACGTGTTTCATCGTGTAAAATCATGTAAATTGTCATGGTTACTCATACTCGAGTTATATTAATTACAAATTGGCCAGGATTATTTTCCTTTGCAAGGTGGGGGGTGCGACTTGTAGAAGGCCAAAAATCTGACATTGCGCTCAATCTCCAACAACCCAGTGAAATTAAGCCTTGCGTGAAAGACTGGAAATTCTCAGCTTAATAGCACAGGAAGTTATAAGGGTTCGTCTTCAACATTTGTCCGTCATGAAATGAATATTCACAAAGACAAACAATGATGTCTCAAATCTCAGTAATAGGCATGCATACTTACATCACATGGATTATATGTGTAATATCGTGGATCAACTAGACCAATGAAGGTTTCTTGGTCCACTGGCGTACCCCGTGACCTCTTTCTGGAATTAGTCGGTGTTACGTTGGCATCACATAAATCATAATATAAACATGAGCTCCGAATACAAGTTGAACCTTGTTCAAATGTAAAAAACAAGATTGCTTGTTCTTTTCGGTATAAAAAGGGCAACCAACTCATATCTTTCATTATTCGTTCATTCTAATAGCAAGCCAAATGAAGCATGTGGTAGTAATCCTTCTGGAGCTGATGGGGATAATGAGATTTCCCTGATCGGTTTCAAATTCTGTTGGTTTTATTATTGTTGATTCTGTGGGAAGCGGTGAGAAATGCATTGAGATTCATCACCTCTGCAGATGCAGAAGAGGGAGATGGTGTGAATAGATTGACAGAATAGGTTCTTTAGAAAGAATGGATTGATTGATTTCTGAAAGGAGTGGAGAGATATTTGTTATTGGCTTTTCTTACCATTAATTTGTTCAGTTGGTGTTGTAAACTGGGATTCTTGTGGGATGCTGGTGGTAGAGGAAAAGCCAACTTGGAGGGTACTGCCTATGAAATGCTTTTATTTATGGAATTGAATAAAAAAAATAGAGTGCGAGTATCATTCATACTTATAACTGGATGGGATGTTGTATCCGGTTGAATGGTATTGACAGACATTGTGTGAGTGGCATTCATCTCATTTCTGGGTGGCCTAACCAAAAGTTGCAATAAAAATGTGAAGGTCCTAAATAAACTCCAGGAAGGATAGTTTTTCCAGTCAGAGGGTCGAATGTTTCATAATCTGAATGAAAATGATGCCTTGCAATAAGATTGGGTTTCTCATCTTGGTCTTCTTCAATCTCCAGGAAAAGGTCCCTTACCGTTAAGCTGTTAATCTCTTCGTCGGTTAAAATATGATGCGTATCTTTCCCATGCCGTCTTTTGCAACGCCGTGATGTGGAATATGCTTGGAACTCGTTATTACTGCAAAGAATGTTTATTTTGATGCATTCAATGACACCACAATATTTTGTAGATTATTTGTATATTGTGTTATATTTATAAGAAACCAGGTCATAGGATAAATGTTGTATTCTGGACAAAGATAAATATGTGGGTTAAAACTGGATGATTTAAGGATTTAATTTGAGGGTGGAAAAAAATTATACTGCATCGGTGTCCACACACCTCGGGAAAAAACCATTTCATCCTTTTCTGATTTCTAACAACTAAATCTTTTCGACAAATTTCATTCATCCCTGGAACGTGCAATTTTAATTAACACATTGATACACATGTTTCATTTAGTTACTTTTAGAAAACAAATAATACTAATTATACCAGAAAAGTGGTTGACAATATGAAATCTCCTCATTTCCACTGCATGTTTGGGCTGGGAAGGTGGTTAGTAAAATGTTTCCAACTTAAATTGCAGATTTTTGAAATATTAAAATGGACCAAGAAAACAAGGAAAAGGAAATACGAAGATTCAAAGAAATCTGTGCATTGTTACTAAAAACATTGCTTGGCAATCACGATGCTTTTTGTGGCGTTTGTCATGGAGGAAGAGGAGAAATTCTCATGTGCGAAGGCTGCCCACGTTCATTTCACTTGGACTGTCTAGGTCCTTGGTTCTGCCCTGATTGCAGAAATAGCAATTCCAGACGCCCTCGCTCACCCTCTACTGACTCCACACAGCCACCACCTAATGGTCAAGAAGAGGACAGGCGGACCGATCATCGCTCTATTATATCTGGCAAATATCCTTTGCTCATCTTGAATAAAGATTAATACGGCCCAAGAAGTGATAAATGAGCATAATGGTGTTGAAGTTTCGAACTTGACTCTTACATCTGAGAATGAGTTCAAAGGTAATTAATTAAATCAATTTAGTCTACTGTCGTACATAACATTCCTTATTGAATTCTTATATTTGACTATTCTCAGCTTCAAAGACCCTCGATGACTTCAAACCTATTGTGTCAACAATTCCTGCTTCTAAATGGGGTTTACTTGATGACGAGGTTGATCCTAAAACCATTAACGTACCAGCGTTTGGTAATGAAGAGGAAGCATCGGAAATGAAGGAAACTAAAATTCCCATTGACGTGTTGAGACGAGCTGAAAATGTCATATTTGACAAACAGCCTACAACAGTTCAGTCCAGCAGCAATAGCAGAAACAGAGGTCGGGAATACGATTCTCGTATTAGAAATGACGAATCTGGTGATCGAGACCATAGACGTCGAACATATGAAGCAATAGAACCCAACCCGCCATGAGTGGATACGTTCAAGACTAATAAAGATTCCAAATCACGAAGCTCTGACAAAGTGCATGACGGTGCCTCTGGTGAACCAGGGTCCTTCCTTAGGACTGTCCCTGGGTTCTTGCCCAAATACGACCAAGCCGGAGAATGCTAGGAGTTTCTTGGTGCTCCTCGTCGCTTTCTCCCACCTCGTCATCTTCTTCCACCTCATCTTCCTCAGACGATTCAAAGGCGTCGCCTATTAAGGAAGCTCAAGCTGCTTCTGCTGTGGAGAGAAAATTGAACGTGAGATAATTCGTGAACTGAAGAAGAGGAAGAGATGAATGAACTACTAGACAGTGTGATTGAAAAGGATTCTTCCTTAACTTGCTCCATATGGCTCGATTTCATGACAGTAGAAAGCTCCTGTAAAAGACAAAATTGACTACGGTGGAATGGAAACTCAAATTCATCTCTCAATTAAAATGTCATCTCCACGTTCACTCTACAAATCAAAAATTTTGGACTGGTGTTTGAGAATGTAATCAAACATTCGTTTGTAGAGACCACCGCATGTGGAAATGACCCTCGTAGAGAGAGATCCAAATTTTCTGACATGAAGATTCTCCCATCCGCTTTCCAATGCGAATCAACCAGGAGCCGTTATCCATCAGCGATACACAGACGCCGAGGGAAGCCACCATCACATCATTCCAGGAAGACCTAAATCCATTCTCTCCTTGATCCACTATTTTCTGAAGTATTTTGCCGAGGAGTGTTGAAATTTGTCTTGATTATGACTCCTGACTGATCGTAAAAGGCCCTATCCTTTTTAACTCCCATCTTCATGAAATCCACGGGATTAAATACAAAGTTGTTGACTGCTGGATTATAGCTTGTGTTTTTGAATGAGATCTTGGGGTCGTTATATTCAACTCTCTCATGAAACGAAAGAGTTTCAACTTTCTTCCAGCAACTCCACCAAACTTTCAAACTAGATGTTTTTGGGGTCCAGGATCTCGAATCTGACCTTTATTCAGTCGTAGGAGAGATAGATAACATATCACTTTTTTTTAAAGATTTATGTCTGGAAAAAGGCTACGTTTTTGCCCAATGCAAAATCGTTAAAAAATGGTAGTGAATAATTTGCAAATCGATATTTTTTATGCACGTCGTTCATTTTAATTTTGAAGCATAACTCTTTGTGAGTATTTTGAGCTGTCGTGCGATTTTCCTGACGGTTGCAGTGATTTATGGAATGGAGCCAGTTTTGGGTGTTTTCTCCCATAAGCCAGCAACGATTTATGGAGTGATGTTACGATTCTTATAGTTCTATTGGTACTTTGAAAAAGTTGAAATTCACACAAACTAATTGTTATGCTCGAGTTTTTATTTTATTTGAAATTTTGATACAATTTTGACAGAAAATTTTTTAATGGTTCGGTGGACCTTTTGGATGCCGGGGGTCTGCTTGAAGCCGATGGGGTGGGGGATGGCTCTGGGGTACCGTCGTCTGAGCTGGCGTCGTAGCGTCCGCTAAACCATGTTATTATTGATTAACATTGATTGGAAAATGCCACTTTACACTTACCCCAAACGTCCTTGTAGTCTCGTGGAACTATCGAAGTTCCCTTTCCCTCTTTTTGATTTAGGCTTAGCCATCACGACATCAACTACATTTCTTACGAATTGCTCCCTCACTGTGACCTTTCCTTTTTTGTTGGCAGCAGACTGGACACCTAAACTCGGGAAAAATAATTTCCTTCATTAATTCATTCAATTTTATACATTTTGTCAAACAAAACACTCACCAATTACATCTAGTAATTGATTGTTGATCGTAGGTTGCAGCACCAACGGTAACCGCGACTCCGGGTGGGATTCCAAGAAGTGCTTAAGCATGTCTTCGCGTCGGGTTTTCCTGGTACGGAATTGAATAGCCTCATCTCCAATTTGCACGGTCGTTGTGCGGGTTTCCACAGGGCATAAGAACCCATAACTTCCGATTACGTGAAACGCGTGAACATGATTGGATTTCTCTCGGACACTTTGAACTGGAATCCTGCGATCCGAGACGGGATCCGTTGGACACAAGAAACAATGTCGCTTGGCTGGCAAGCTCCAGCCGACCTTGGTTGGATTCGGCGACGTTTGCCTCGCGTATGTTTCCGAATCTTGTAAACGGATGTGCGTTCATGAACTCTAAAAATTGAGTGTGAACTTTATGTCTAAATATGCCCAATTTAATAATATAATTAATAAATTATTCACCTCCCATCAAGTTCAAAACTTCCTGCTCAAACTCTTCTTCTGGCAAAAATCCAGCTGCAAGTTTTTCAGCAGCAGTTCGAGCGGCCGCCTGCATCCCCCACATCAACCGTTTGGCTTTGTCCGTTATTGTTAGCAGAGCATATTCTCTAATTCCAAAATGAGCAACCCCTTGTATCACTAAAGATTATTATACGACACAATAAAAATAATACTTACTGGCTTTCCTTTGAAAGCACCTCTAGCGGAACCTTTCCGACACCCGGCTCATCGTCTTCTTCATGTTCCGAGTCGGAGGAAGGTGTTCCTGGATCAGGATCGGTTTGTGCAGATGGAGCCCCATCGGAAGACCCTCTTGTGGAAGCTGATCCACAAGGGCCCGCAGCAACCAAGGAATGGTCAATAGAATCGGCATCTTTCCCTCCATTCCTCCCAACACGTCGCAGAGTTCCCGTGGGCGGTCGCTGACGCCATAAGCTTATCATTCAAAAGGTTCAACGGCGCCCACTGTGTTCTTATGGGCGACAACCTCCCAAAAGACGATCAAGTAGGGTTGCTCCATGCATCTTCCGTGGAATTGACCTGGTCCGGCGAACTGACCGGTGTGAAGGACTCCCGGAGAAGGTCAAAACCAACGACGAGCTCCCACCCGGTGACCTAGGTTTCGCCGAGGTCAATTCGCCGGACCAGACGGACCTCCATAGCATATTGTGCATTACTACGCAACAGCTTGAAGTATCAATTTATCAGTCTGTGACAAATTTAACTTTTGTTGATATGTTGGAAATACTTAACGGACTTAATGGTTTAAAATGTATGTTTAATCTAATTGTAATTTATGAAACGGTTGAGAGTGTCCGTTAAATATAAAATCATTCATTATTAAGTAGTGTTAGCTACTTTATGTGAATGCTCTGTCTGTCTGTCTGTCTGTCCGTCTGTCTGCGCCATAACTCAAGAACGCGTTGACCGATCATCATAAAAATTGGTACACAGCCTCCATGGACCCTAAGGAAGGTTGAGTTCAAAAATGGGTCACCTAGGTCACACGGTCACAGAGTTTCCCATAAGGCCCAATGTTAAAAAAGGTCAAAATCTCAAAACACCCCAAAAATCTCAAAACACCCCAAAAAT